>JAADYF010000652.1:0-15900 GCA_023338175.1 Phytopythium delawarense
CTCGTTCTCCGCCCATGGGCAGCAGCCCGGCTGCGTGGGATCCTCCAGAGCGGCGGCGTGTGGGTGGAGCAGACGCTCGCTCGCTGTCGGATTCACGACACCTTCGGAGCGCACAGTCGATCCTCGGTTTTCAGCATCCAAAGTAAAGATAAATCCTGACAGGAAATAGATTATTCATTGACCAAATCCAAGCAAAATTATATTAGTAAGTATTACATCAGGCATCCTATATAACAGGTAACGTCAAGTGCACGGTACCTGGAATCGTGCAGAGACACCACGTCGAGATGATGACACGCCCAGCCGGCGGCGATTACATGCGACGAACTCCTCCCCATGGAACCCCTAGCCGCGTTCGAACGTGCCACGTCCTCGCGGTCACGGCAACTGTCTCACCGCAGATCCTCGATCAAGTGTACTTACGTCAACACGTTTCCTCTAAAAGCGGGGAAAGATTCGGTGCAGTCAATTTGAAACGGCACTCTCGGTCGGTCTCCAGTCGGGGCCCGCGCGTGTGCCTCTTCAGTCGGTGGCAGCAGCCTTCGCACCGGAGAACAATCCGGAAGAACGGAGGGGGCGGCGCTGGTCGAGAGCCGCCAGCAGGGCTGGTTGAATTCCAAACCCTGCGGACCGCCATCAGGACACCTTGCGGACCTGCGGACGGACCCTGCGGATTGCGGACGGACTGCGGACGGACCGGACCCTGCGGACGCGCACCACACTCTCTCTGCTGGCGGCTGCGGACGCCTCGCCTCGCCTGCTGCGACCGACCGAGGACGCAGTCGTCCTATTTTCCAGTCATCGGAGACCGAGGCGGGATGAAGGACGCGATGCCGGCGACGGGCCCGGCGACGGCGGCGCTGGCGGCCTCTGCGGCGACCGCTGCGGGTCCCGCGGGCCCCGGCGGCGAGCTGAGCGCGGCCGAGGCGGCCGAGATGGAGCTCATGGGGGCCGCGAACCGTGACATGTTCTCGTGGCTGCTGTTCAACTCGGAGAACATGGCGGCTGCCATGGACCCGGCGCACCACCACACGCCGCTGCTGGCCGCGCATCCGGCGGCGGACCACGCGGCGCACGCGCTGGCGGCCGCGCTGGACGACCCGTTCCGCATGCTCGGCCCGTCCTCGGAGGCCGCCGGCGCGCTGGCGCTCGGGCTGCACGGCGGCGCGCCGACGACAGCGGTGGGGCCGTCGACGTCGTCGTCGTCGGCGCTGCTGCCGGCCGGGTCGCTGGCCGTGTCGCTGCCATCAGGCGCGGGTGACGACGCGAGCGGGAAGGACGCGCGGCGCGGCAAGAAGCGGCCGGCCGAGGGCGAAGCGGCGGCGACGGCGGCAAGCAGCGGCAAGGGCGGCGGGCGGGCCATGTCGGCGACGCAGGCGGGGCTGCTGCGGCACCTGGAGAGCGCGAACAACGCGCTGGTGCAGAAGCGTCAGGCGATCGCGAACGCGAGCGGCAGCGGCAGCGTCAACGGCGGCGGGTCGGTCAAGTCGGAGAAGTCGGGCAGCAGCGGCAGCGAGAGCCCGTCGAGCCTGCAGCGCAAGCAGAAGCTGGAGCGCAACCGCGAGTCGGCGCGCGAGTGCCGGCGCCGCAAGCGCGAGCACATTCTGGGCGTGGAGGAGCGCTGCCGGCAGCTGGAGCGCGAGAACATGGAGCTGCGCGGGCAGCTGAAGGCCGGCAAGGAGGCCATGCGGCAGGAGGAGCAGGAGAAGAACCGCGTGTGCGAGGAGCTGGAGCTCATGATCCAGCGCGGCGCGTCCGAGAAGGAGCTGGCCGAGAAGATCGACAACTTCAAGGAGCAGTACTCGGACTACGGCCACGGCCGCCGGTCGGCGCTCAACTACCACCTGCACCAGATCGAGCGCCTGCTGCTGCCGACGCAGGTCACCAAGATGTGCATCTGGGCGCTGCGCCAGGACGACAGCTTCTGGCAGGACGAGGAGGACGAGACCAGCCTGCCGGTCATCCTGGCCAAGGAGCTCGGGCTGAGCGAGGAGCAGAAGAAAAAGATCCAGCAGCAACGGTGCGTCCGCCGTCTTGGCCTGCTTGGTGTCGTGGCTTGTGGCTGACCTCGAGTGATCGCTTGTCGCCGGCAGGGGCTCCATCTCGGTCATCTGCGAGAACCTCAAGAGCGCGCTGGGCCTGCTGAACGAGCTCAAGACGGAGGTCACCAACAAGAACTCGACGCTCGACATGGAGATGGAGAAGCTGCAGAACATCCTCACGCCCACGCAGCGCGCCAAGGTGCGTCGCGTTCGCTGCTCGCTCGCCCTCTCCCTCCCCCCGCTTGTGGTGTCGCCAGTGCCTCACGCGCTTGTCCCTCTGCTCTCCTGTGCCGCGTCAGTTCATCGTGTGGGTGACCAACAACCAGGCGTGCATGCACCTGCTCAACAAGCTCTGGCGGAGCGTGTTATGATCTCGTCCAGCCGGCGAAGGCGGCCTCGGCTCCGACTTGGGGGCTCGGGACACATGTATCGAGCGCGCGTGTTGCGTCTCCGTCGTCGCTGGAGGCGCCCGCGCGACGGCCGGAAGCGTAGTGAGTGAGTTCGGGAGCAAACCATCGACACCCCGCAGTCTAACCAACTATCGCGCGACTTCAGGGCGTTCGGCGGCACACGCCACCCCCTCTTTTATATGGATAGAAACACGTGCGTTTACCTTGCGTGCTGCGTGCTGCTCCCGGCCCTCTCCCCCTGCCGGCGCCTGCCGACCCGGTCAGCCGTCTAACGAGAAGCGGATGCGCCGCGCTGTGGCCGGTCGTGCCGCGCCAACTACCGGTGCTGCTGCTCCAGTAGGCTGCGGCGCATGCGCTTCATGTGCTCGTTCCACTGGTCGCCGTTGCGGTTCGTCAGGCGGTACTGCAGCTCCTCCTCCGAGATGGCCTCGGCCATGTTGACGAGCGACCCCAGCACCGTGCGAATGTAGTTGGCGCAGTCCTTGTCCGGTCGAGCACACTTGTAGTTCCACAGACCCTTGTCGGCGTTGAACGCGAACTCGAGCACGGCCGTGCGGTTCGGCATGCGCGCCGTGATCTTCTGCACCGTCGGAATGTCCTTCGGGTCGAGTGTCACGACCGAGTCGAGCTCAATATGCGAGTTGCGCGGCCCGCCGCATGACAGCCGCAGGTTGTTCGCGTCGTCCAGCGTCGCCAGGAAGTCGATCGTGATCAAGTCCGAGTACTTCCACTTGAGGTAGTCCTTGTGCGTGTTGGCCACGTACGGCGTGTTGGGGCAGAACACAATGCCGTCCGTGAAGTGCTCGCAATGCTGGTCGCTGTAGATACGTGCGAGGCTGTGGTCGCGCTTGGTCACGCGCTTGATCTGACGGAACACGTCCGAGATCTGGCGCACAGGCAGCCACTTCTTGCGCAGGATCCGCAAGATTGCGTCGCTCGGGATGTCCAGGTCGCGAATGCCAGCCGCGTACGGTGCACTGCACAGTCGTTCATGACAGAAGAGTCAGACATCAGCGGGGAGATTTGGGTGCAGATAAAGTTGCAGCGCAACACACTTGTCCGAGAGGAAGTCGACCAGGATCTTCAGCCGCTCCGTGAACGGCTTGTCGACGTGGGAGTCGGTCGCCGACGGACCTGTGGCGATGATGTCGAACGCGATGAACACGTACCGCTTGTCGCGCTGCCGAAACTGCACCGCATCAACCACAAATCAGAACGTCGTGATCTCACAAGCATGCCAGCACCACTGACACACGTACCACGAGCTCCCCGTCCAGCACGGTGCCCTCGGGCAGCACCATATTGAGCAGGTTCATTCCAGGGGCCGTGAACGGCATATTGGACCGATCAATCAACGCCGCGGTGCCGCCGGCGACAACCAGGAAATAGCGCACGCCGTCAGTCTTCTCCGAGACAAAGTACTCGCCGGACTGCACGCGCGGGATGTCGGCGCGCGCAAAGCCGACGGGCATGGTGCCGCCGAACTTGCCGCGCGTTCCGATCCGCGCCTGGTACGCGTTCTGCACCTCGGTGGCACCCGGGAAGTCCCAGTTGTGCTTGAAGGCCTGTCCCGCGTTGGGCATGAAGTACTTGGCCATCTTCCAGAGGTGGGAGGCCGTCACGATGGCGGCCTTCCAGCTGGCGCCGTTGTCGTCCGGCTGCTTGAGCCACTCCTGCACGACGGTCTCGACGAGCTCGACCTCTACCTCGTAGATCTTCTTGTTCGAGTGCTCCTCGAGCACCTTGGTGAGGTCGACGCGCAGATCCTGTCCGACGGCCGAGCGCCGGTCGCGGTGGCGGATGGCCTCGGCCGTGGGCAGTTCGCTCATGTCTCCTTCCAGCGGGCGGACGGGGAACTCGCACGAGACCGAGATGCGGCAGTCGTACTGGCACTGCGGCAGGAAGATGTCGATGTTGCCGAGCCGCTGCTTGACTTGCACCTGCGGTGGTCCACGCAGGTTGGAGACCGGGTCCACGTCCTCGATGACGCGCTTGTTCTGCGGCAGGCTGTGCACGACCTGCTTCTCCGTGTGCTGCTCGTAGGCGTCGCCCTTGAGCAGGTAGTCGACGCCGCGCGCGAAGAGCGGGTACTCTATCTCGCTCACGCCGGGCACGAAGCGCGCACCGAGGCCCTTCATCTGCTCCTCCGAGAGCACGATGGCGGCGTCTATGCCGTCCTGCGAGGGCCGGCAGCGCGCCTCCTGCAGCGTTGACGTGATGCGTCCGAAGCGCAGCTCGACCTCGACCATGGCGCCGAAGCCCTTGTCGTCGATCTGCGCGCGCAGGTCCTGCAGGAACTGCGCGATGGCCGCGTCGGGAGCCGCCGGCGTCTCCTCGACCGCGATCGCCTGGCCGCGGCCCGCCGTCAGCGTCGCCACCTGCGCCTCGGCCCTGCGCGCCGACTGCGTCGACTCGTTCGTGCGCGACAGCGACGTCAGCATGCTGTCCAGGACGGACGTGCGCGGCCGCTTGGTGCTCATCACGCCCGCTTCCTGCTTGCCGTCGCCTGGAAGCGCGGGAATACGAATGGGAAATGTGTGGGAAAATGGGGTGGATCGGCCGCGGGCATACAAACGCCAAGTCAGCGACAGGCGGCAAAGCGGGGGGTTTCCCCACGTACCGTGAGCGCGGGATCTATACGGCCGGTACCCTTTGATACAGCATACTGACATTTGTTGACCGGTATTTGGATCGGTATGCGATAAAAGAGGTTCAACAGGGTTAAGTGTGCTGCTCGCTGTTTAGTTTGTGCCAGGTACGAAGATTAATACTGGAACAGCAGTCGGCGGGGGACCCAGAGCACGCGGCGGATGGTCTCGCACGTGAACAGATCGGGCCGCGTGTACATGCACTTGAACAGCTCGGCGCAGTAGTCGCGGATGCCGCCGACCACGAGCACATCCAGCGGCCGCGGGTTGCCGATGCCGTTCACCAGCAGCGGCGTGAGCTGGCTCGCGAGCCACGCGGGATGACTACCGTCGTTTACCCCGGCGTTGACTGCCAGCACGGCGCAGAAGTGGCGCTCGCTCGGGAACAGCACGGACCGCACCTTGCGCTCGTCCTGCACGAGCAGGTTGAGCGCCACGTAGCCGTTGAGGACGCTCGAGACGAAGCCGACCACCCCGCCGATGCCGTACAGCGCGATCTGCAGTTCTAACCACGACTCCCAAGTCCCAACGTCGTAGCGGGCCTTCTCCTCCTCCGTGCGCGCGTCCGTGGCCGCGAACTCGGCCACGGCGGCGGCAAGCACCCCGGCAAAGTGCTCGAACTGCTTCTCGGCGGCCTCCACGCCCTGCGGTTTCCGCCCATGCGGGCCGGGCGCGGCGGGCAGCGAGTCGGCCAGCGTCGCCCACGGCAGCTTGTGCGTCAGGTGGGCCATGGCCGTCGTGCAGCAACTTGGCAAGTGTCGGTGGCCTCCGATCTGGAGATGCGGTGGTGGCCAGATTGTGAGTGAAGGTGCGAGCGATTGCGCGCGAATATGCCGCCTTTAAAACATTACGCCTCGATTAATTGAGCTGCTTTTGTGCAGTAGTGTACTAATACAAGAGAGAAATGCCGCGTTTCCAGCCGCGTTTCCAGCCGCTCCCCGCGGCAAATCGCGGCGAGATGTTCGCGCAGACGTTCCAGGCGGGCCTGGTCTCGCTGCTCTACAGCGTCGGGTGCGGCCTCCGCGCGCGCCTGCGCTCCCCTGCCGCGCGCCTGACACGCGCCTCTATGCCCTGACAGGCCGCGGCCGCTGCAGCTGTGCGAGAAGCGCGAGGAGACGCCCGGCCGCAGCGTGCGCCGCGTGCTGGACGAGGACGTGCAGTCGGCTGTCATCGAGCTGCGCGCCGACAACCTCTCGCGCACGTGGCTGCGCTTCCCGCCGGGCGCCAGCGATGGCGACAGCGGAGACGACGGCGCGTCGCTGCACCTGCGCCTGCGCTTCCTCGTGCTCGTGCTCAAGAACGTGGGCCGCGACGTGTCGCTCGAGGTGCTGGCGCGCGACGACCGCGGCCGCCGGCGCCGGCTGCGCGCGTCCACCTTCCAGCGCCGCGCGCACGTGCACGCGCAGCTCGCGCACCTGCCGCTGCGCCTGGACGCCGGCTGGAACAGCGTGCAGCTGGACCTGGCAGCGCTGCTGCGCGCGGCCTACGGCGACGGCGCGCGCTACGCGCACACGGACAGCGTGACGCTCCACGCATCGTGCCGCGTGCGGCGCGTCTTCTTCTCGGACCGCCCAGCGGCGGACGAGTGCGCGCTGCCCGTCGAGTTCCGGCTGTTCAAGCGGCTCACGGCACAGCAGGCCGCCGCCTTCCGCCAGCAGCAGACGCAGTTCGAGTCGAAGCAAGAGGAGCAGGAAGCCGACCGAGACGCCGGGCAGTGAGAGAGCTCGGGTGCACACGCGATTGTCATTTCATTTTTCTGTTGCTATCTGCTTGTCCGAGAAGGCAGTCCTCGCATGAAGAGCGACCGGCGTCTGCGCTGATGCAGTGAAGGAGAAGAGGGCGACGCCGATGGCGTGGTCGCTTGGCCCAAGCGGGCTGGCCGTCCGCTTCAGGGCCGCTTAGGTGATGACCGTGGGCGCCTTGCGGCCCGTGTGCTTCTGCAGCTGCGATAGCTCGAGACCCACCTGGATAAGCTCCTTGAGCGCCGAGGCCGCGTCCAGCGCCAGGTTGCCCTCGGGCGCCTCGTACTTCTCAATGTACATGCGGATGGTCGCGCCCGCCACGCCCGTGCCCGACAGGCGGAAGATGATGCGCGAGCCGTCCGCGAACAGCAGGCGCACGCCCTGGTGCGCCGACACGCTGCCGTCCACCGGGTCCGTGTACGTGAACTCGTCCGCCTCGCGCAGCGTGAAGCCGCGGTGCGTCGAGCCCGCCAGCGACGCGAAGCTCTCCACCATGCCGGCCATCATGCGCTCAGCAGCGGCCTTGTCCACGTTCTCGTAGTCGTACCGGCAGTAGTAGTTGCGGCCGTACGTCTTCCAGTGGTCGCGCACGATCTCCTCGACTGTCACGAGCGGCGCGCCGTCCGTCTGGCGCGACGCGAGGATCGACAGCCAGCTCAGCACGGCCCACATGCCGTCCTTCTCGCGGATGTGGTTCGAGCCTGTGCCGAAGCTCTCCTCGCCGCAGATGAACGGCGTGTAGTCCTCCCCGCCGTACAGCTCCTTCGAGTCCATCAGGTTGCCGAAGAACTTCCAGCCAGTCGGCACCTCGAACAAGGCCACGCCCAGCTTCTTGGCCACAAGGTCTACGGCGCCACTAGTGGGCATCGAGCGCGCAACACCACGCAGACCCTTCTTCTGGAAGAACGGGATCACGCTGTTGTTGGCGGCGATGACGGCGAGCGAGTCCGACGGCGTCACGAAGAAGCGCGAGCCGAGGATCATGTTGCGGTCGGCGTCGCCGTCCCAGGCCGCGCCGAACTGCGGCGGCTCGTGGCCCTTGGTCGTCACCGGCAGACCCTTGCTGTCCACGCCCATGACCTTGGTCAGTGCCTTGGCGTACGTCAGGTTCGGGTCGGCGTGGCCGCCGCCGAAGTCCTCGAGCGGGATGGCGTTCATGAGGCAGCTCTCCGGAGCGCCAAGCTCCTCCACGAAGATGCGGCGCGCGTACGGGCCGTTCACGCCCGACATGGCGTCGAACACGAACGAAAAGTCCTCGCGGTCCAGCAGCTTCTTGATGGCAGCGAAGTCGAACAGCTTCTTGAACAGCTGCACGTGGTCCTCCGTCGAGTCGAAGACCTCGATGACCACGTTGCGACTGCCGTCGTCCGCCGAGATGGTCGTCTTGCCCTTCTTCGTGATGTCGATGGTCGGGAAGTCGGCCGCGATCTTGTACGTTGTCAGTCCCTTCGAGTTCGAGAAGATGGCGTCCGTCACCTTCTCGGGCGCCGGACCGCCGTTCTCGCAGTTGTACTTGATGCCAAAGTCCTCGTCAATGCCGCCCGGGTTGTGGCTGGCGCTCAGGATGAACGCGCCGAACGCCACGCCGCCGCCCTCGCGCTCGCGGATGACCGCCGACACGGCCGGCGTGCTCAGGAGACCGTCCTGGCCGATCCACAGCCGGTCCACGCCCGCGGCCACGGCCATGCGGATGATGATCTGCACCGCGTCCTTGTTGAAGAAGCGGCCGTCGCCAGACACCACCAGGGTGCCGCCCTGCAGGTCCTTGGCCGGCAGCGCGTCGAACACCGACTGCACAAAGTTGTTCAGGTAGTGCTGCTCCATGAAGCGGCGCGTCTTCTTGCGCAGACCCGAGGTGCCCGGCTTCTGGTCGTCGAACGGCGTCGTCTTGACCGTCGACACCTTGAGCGGGCCGAGGCCCTTCTGCGCCGTCAGGTCCACCGTCGTGTCGCGGTAGATGCCCGGCAGCAGCGTCTTCTGCTCGCTGCTCTTGTTGACGATCTCGACGCTGCCCTCAAGCACGACGCCCGACGCGAAGCCCACGTCGCCCGTGATCTTGAGGCGGTCACACTTGATCAGCGACGGCACGTTGCCGCGCAGGGCAGCCTCGAGCTGCTGCACCAGCTTATACTTCTTGCCGTCCAGCGAGATGATGGGGGCGACACCGTGGCGCTCCGGCGCCAGCACCGGGCGGTAGTCCTCCGTCATGACGTACGCGTCCGAGCGCAGCAGCAGCAGGTCGTCGCTCTTCTTGACGGGGGCGAAGCGCGTGCGGGGAACCACCACCGCGCCGGCGCCGTCGAAGCACTCGATGGCAGCACCCATAGCCGTCTCGAGCTGGAAGACGGGCGTCGAGCTGCCGTCCTGCGGGTTCACCGTCTTCGAGTTCTTGATCATGGGGAGGCGGATGACGCCGCCGGCGGCGTCCAGCGCCTCCTTGAGCTTGTCCAGGCGGATCCACAGGTTGTTCGTGTTGAAGAACTGGTGCTTCGTGATGTCCTGGAAGTACTTCTCGTCCTCCTCCGCGCACTGCGCCGACTCGCGCAGGATGAGGCGGTGGTCCGACAGGCGCTCGGCCAGGTGGCCGCCCTTCTTGTCGTTCTCCGTGCGCTCGCAGCACTCCATGAGGAACGGCTTGTCCGACTGCGCGAAGTACGTGAGCAGCTCGAGGTCGAGCGTCGCACCCAGGTTGTCCGAGTTGGACACGAACATGTACTTGAGGCCGTCGGCCAGCAGCTGGTCCAGCTTGCCCGAGCCCGCCAGCGACGGGTACAGGTCGCCGTGGCCCGGCGGGCACCACTCCTTGTCCGGGTTGACCTTGTACGTGGCGGGCGCGAACGTGGCGGCGTCCACCTTGGGCACCTTGTTCTGCACGAGCTCCAGCGCCGGGTCCTCCACCAGCTCCGGGTACTTCTGCAGGTACTCGAGCGTGTCGGCCGACGTGCTGAACGAGTTCATGAGCACGAAGCGCACGTTGGACTGGTGCGTGGCGCGCAGCTCCGTCACTTGCTTGGCCATGATGTCCAGGAACGTGTCGTCGCCCTTGACAGTCAGCAGCGACTTGGCCTTGTCCAGGCCCATGCTCGTGCCCAGGCCGCCGTTCAGCTTGAGCACGACCGTCTCCTTGAGCAGCGCCGGGTCGGCCTTGACCGACTCGCGGATGCTGCCGGGCTTGCCCTCGAGGAAGGGCACGTCGGCGGCCGGCGCGATCGAGTCCTCGGCGATCATGCCCGTCTCGCCGCTCACGAGCGCCTCGTACGAGTACTCGAACGCCTGGATGGCGGCGCCCGAGAGCCCCGCGGCCTCCATCTTGGCGCGGAAGGGTGCGAAGTCCGGCCCCATGGCGACGGCTTGCTCCTCTGACTCGGAACCTCCTTCTTCGTCCGCGCCGGGCTTGCGGCGCAGCACGTACGACTTGACGGCCGAGAGGATCTCGGTCGGCTTGTGGGACGCGGCTGCTGCTTGTGCGCGACGCCCGAAATTGAAAAGTGAGCTGCGGGGCGCCGCCGCGTCGTCTTCCATGCTGGATCTCCGCGGGTAAAGCTGCTGGGGCTTGTGGGTCTTTTTGGATTTTGCGAGACTGGTTTCCCCCCCTGGAAACGCGGCGGCGGGGGGCGGACGGCGGGCGGACGGCGGGCGGACGAGCGGACCGTCCGCCCGATCTTTTTCTTTTTCTGCGAAGCAGCTGCGGACGGTACCGCTGTGTGGAGCCCCGTCTCTTGGCGAAATACGGCGTACTCTATGTGGAGGATCTCACCCTCTACGAGCGGACCCATCCCGGCCGACAAGCGTACACTCTGGCGTACTCTATTGCCGCATAAATCATGGCGCACGACCGGGGAGCTTACCCACTCCCGTCCCATACGGAGCGCCATACATTTGCACACCCGCCCAAGCAGGATTGTCATCGTGGTGAATCTTGGCCCTTGACTCAAAGTTTGAGGGCGGACGCGAGGACGGCCAGCGGACGGCCAGCGGACGGCCAGCGGGCGGAACCACATCGCCTCGATCATGGCGTCAAGGGAGATTCCCTCGCACGCTGGATATGCTGCGTGCGTCTCTTGATGGTGCTCCCCGTGCGAGTGGTGCTTTCGGCAGCGAGGCAAGCAGCCACTGGTCGATGGTCGGCAGCGGCTGTCGGCAGTGGGATCCCCCTCCGGCGTGGCACAATGCGGTCCGCTTCGTTCCACGGCGACATCGATGAATGCTCGGTGGGATCAGGTCGGCCGCCCCATCTATGGCGTGCTGAGGCACCGACGACGTCAGACGTCAGACGTTTGAGGCGGTTGCTCTGCAGGGATCGACACGCATGTCGCCGAGATGATCTGATGCCTCGCGCTTCGAATTTCCGGGGCCGGCAAGTGTCTTCACTTCGCCCGCGATCGTCGTGGCGCTGACGGTCCGTCCAACGTCAGCGGCCGGCGGGCGATGACTCCAAGTACTGGAGCCAAGTGCGTCAGCTCGAGCGGTGGTGATGCCGCCCAATGTGCACGGCCAACACCGCCAGCCAGCCACCAGAGCGCGAACCGCCACCGCGGCAGCAGCAAGACCTCCGCGTTCCTCTCGACGCGTCGATATAGCTATTGTGTGCTCCTTGTCCAATGCGTCGTCTGAGAGCAGTAGCAGAAGACGAGTGCTGCCCGTGCCTGTGTCTATCATTCGCCACCCGATGTCATCACTTTTGGCTTGGCGTCTCTCGAGAAGCAGGCCAAGCAGGGAGGACAGAAGCGGCGGAGATGGCGGTGGAGGCGGAGGAGGACCCGAGTATCCACGGTTCGTGGACTTCACGAACGCCACGGCGCTCGGGCAGTTTGAGTCCGACCTGGAGCAGACGCTGATCGCGTGGCAGCTGGCGAAACAAGGGCCACGCGTCGCTTGAGGCGCTGGCCGCGGCCTTTCCGCCCGAGGCCGAGCATGGCGCCGAGCTGCCGCCCTCCGCGCGGCCACGGAGTCGGCGGCCGCCCTGCGGTGCGGACGCGCGTGGTCGAGTTCGCGCAGACACCGGCGGTGCTGTACACGCTGTCGCTATTCGTCGGGTCGGCGCACACGGGCTCCGAGCCGTCTGGCGAGAAGGATCGAGAAGGACAGCCACGCCAGAAGCTCCGCGCGCGGCAAGAAGCGGCAAGAGGGGATCGAACACTTTACGCCGGCGATGCTCTCGCTCGTGGACGCCTCGCGCGACTTCAAGTGGGGCGGCGAGCGAGACGCGGACGCCGGTGTGCGTGGCGGCGACGACGCCATGGCCAGCGGCGCGTTTGACGGCGGGGACGACGGCGCGTTGCAGCGGTCGCTGGTGTTTGAGAGCGCGCAAAAGTAGCTGGGCATCGACAAGTTCCTGTTCCTGACCTGAGCGACGCGGTATGACCAGAAGAAGGCAATGGTCGACCGGCAGAAGGCGCACGGAGGCAGCGTGGAATCGACCGATTCGGTGGATGCCTTGAACGCGCAGCTGCAGTCCACTCGACTTGGCGAGGCTGATGGCTCTGCTCCAAGAAAACGTCGCTCTCCCGAGTTGGCAGGGCAGCCACGCTCACGAGGACCATTTTGGAGCGCGGTCAACGGCGCTGACAAAGATCAAAGTGAGTTGTAAAGGACACTCACTCGTTTCCCAAGCAGTTGGTCCCGCCACTTGCCCTTCACATGTGCCAAGGCTCGCGATTGCTTGGTTGACAAGCCGACGAGCCACTTCAGCCGTCGACGGCCGCCTTCTCCTCCTCCTCCTCCTCGTCCACTGCCTCGTCGTACGGAACCAGATGCAACGTGAAACGCACACCCTCCTCCACCTCTTCATCCGGGGCGTCTCCCTTCAGCGCGACTGCAGCGGCGTCATTGGACCGACGAACCAAGTCGGCCCTGACCATCTCCAACGGATCCCAGCAGATAGACTCGACAAGGTGTGCGAGCTGATCTGAGACCTTCGTCGACACCAAACACGGCCAGCATGCCAACGAAGCTTCAGAGCCGCGAACGGACGGTCAGCACATGCCGTGAAGGCACAGAATGTACGATTCCTCGTCCACGCTCGTGGTCCCAACCGTGTCGACGAGATACGACTGAGCTGGCAGGCTCTCATCGCTCTCTCGTAGACTTATGACGACCCGGAGCATCCTGCGCGACGACAATTTGGGTGGCGCGTTCTTGGCTTCTTTCACTTCGAAAACCCGCTCAGGTGTCAGCTTCTGCAACTCTGACAGCGGTGACTCCGAGTCCTTGTTCGTGACTTGGACAACCACGAGCGACACTTCCCCAGTGCTCTTGCGGAAGATCGGTATGGCCAGATCAGCTCCCTCGTGGTCGCGCGGGAAGACGCCGGCCGCGCGACGGCCCAGCAGGAACCACAGCATCGCCTCGGTCGGCACGGCCGTCAACTCGACAAAGTGGCTGAAGCCAACGCTCCACTCCTCCCAGTCGTTCATCCACGACTCGAAGCTGACCTTCTGCTCTGGCGACGCGTCGTCTGTCACTTCCATCCCGGTCTCCACAGCTTTCTTTTCGTCGTCTATCATCTGCTTGGTAGTGATGTTGAACAGCTTCGGCTTGGTGTTGTCCATGGCGCGAGGCTCACTCGAGCCGTCAAGTTGCCCCAGAAACCGCTCGACCGAGCAAAATTGACCCTTGAAGCTGCGCTCCCCACCAAGTAGCGCAAAGCTGCCATTCTCTTCGCTCATGATGGTCGCGTCCATCGCCAAGAGCAGCACAATCCGCGCCACCACTTCGCCGATGGCGCCGACATCGAGCACTCCCTGCATCAGCAACTCCTGGAACTGGGGAAGGATGAACTCCTGCAGCGCCAGTGGAGTGAGCTCATACCACAGGTGCGTCGCCGCGAACGTCAAGACGGGCTCCGTTACGTAGCCGCAGACCTGAGCCAAGACGGAGTCCGTCAGGTAGCTATCGAGCTGAGCCGTGCGCCTGTAGTCCACGTAGTGGAGCACAGCCATGAAGTCCGCCACGACCTGCGACGCAAATACCGAGCAAGACTGCGGACGCAATCCAAGGCGACACAGCAGTGACGCGACGCCATACATGGTCTTGGTCGAGTAGCTGTCTTTGTCAGCGGGGCTCCAGCCACAGAGCAGCCTGGATCCTGCCAGGAAGAGCACGCCGCGACGGGGATCTCCAGTCGCGCATGTCATGTAGCTGTGCCACAGCGGGCGGCCCATTGACACTAGTGAGCGCCAAACCTTGTCGGGATCGCCTTCGAGAACGCTGGCCTTGTAGTCAAACGGAGGATCTCCAGGCGAGCAGTGCTGATGAACGTCCATCGTGTGGGTGAGCGCGAACGGCGGGAACGCTCTCTCTCTTTTGATGAACCAGCTTTTTCTCTTCCGGAACGACGTCGCATCTTCCTCCCTGTAGCATTCGACCAACGGGTTCGAGTCGACGAGCACCGCAAAGACCATCGCCTTGCGCTTCGCCTTGAGCAAGTCGATGTGCACCGTCGTCAACGCTCGGATCAAGAGCCGCAAGTAGTGGTTGCTGGCCCACTTCTTCTCGAAGAGGGATCTCGCCTCATCGATGGCCAGCACCAGCAGCTTCACACGCTGGTCCTGCATCGCCGGCTTTGCCGAGCTCCGCGGTTTCTTTGATGTCAAGTCTCGGCCACCACCTTCACACTTCATTGCTTCTAGCGCCAAAACCAAGTTCCGATCACAATCGGAGGCAGCGGTGGTCTTGGTTGACGAACACCGCCGCTTCTTCGCTGTCGGCACTTGCTCACTGTCGGCTCCAACAGACTTCTCGTGGCTTACTCCGGACGCCGGTGCTCCATCAATGTCTACATCGGTGGGTCCAGCGCCAAACAATCCAAGCCAGTCGGTCTTCACCGCCTCCCAGTTCGCGATCGCGTACTCCAGCACTGCCATCAGCTTACCCTCGAGGTTTCCACCCTCGAAGAAGAACCCAGAGAGCGCTGGGGTCGCGACCGGAAACCCAGGCGAGCGCTGAAGTTGCGCTCGCAAACGTACAGGAGTCGCATGTCGAATGTGTCGCTTCCTGGCTGCTCCCTGCTGGGTTGAGAGAGCTTCTTGGCCAGTTGGTGCAGGATGCGGCTCTTCCCGAAGCCCGAGCTCTGCGTGATCGCCACCAACGGAGCGGTGTAGAACTCAGGGCACCGGTAGTACCGCTCGCAGCATCGCGCTAGATGCCGATGGAACCTCTCGTCGGCGTCGCCCAAGTACGGGCTATCAAACGCCTTCCGCAAGAGCTTCGTCGTGACTGGGTCAGGCGCAGGGTACTGACCGTCCTCCAGGATCTCCATCACCTTCTCCACGATATCGTGGTGGAGACGATGGAGAAGCTTAAAGCTGACGTTGTAGACGGATATGATGTGGCAGCTCACGTTGATAAACAGGAGTTCCCGATCTTGATGGCTCTTTAGCAGCTCCTCGGTGATTTCGAGCTTCGGCGCCTGATCAGCTCGCTTGTAGGGCGAGCCGTCGGGAAGCACCGGCTTGAGGATCTCCCACACGGCCTCGGACACCCGCTGCGCCAGACTCTGCGGCTCAATCGCCGACTCGGTGACTGCGTACGCTTCCTCTTTGGCACGCGTATCACCCTCCTCGGGCAGGCTTCTCACAGCCACCGCTCCCTTCTCGTCCATATCCGCTACGCCTTCTGTCGATCTACCTCTGAAGCTTCTCCACCTGTCGGCTTCCGCACAAAATCAAGAGTAAGAACCAACGCTGGCATCCTCGGAGCCAACTGTCGGATGAACTTGGACGTCGGTCGCTTCCCTTCATCCGACTGTTGATCACTTCAAGTTGAAGGCAATCACTCTCATCTCGAAGGAGCACTCCATCTCACCCACTCGCTTTCTTTCATCGTTCGCACTCGCCTCTCCTGTCCTATAGCTACCGCTCGCGGCCTCTGCGCTGCTTCTTGTCGAGTTTGGCGGCATCCCCGCCTGCTAGAGCCCGGAGAGCAGCCAGCACGAGGCTAAAGTTGCCGCTGCCGTCTCCGTCGTCGCTCGGGTCTCCACCAACTACGCAGCTGCCAGTTCCAACCTCTCGAGAGATGGCCTCCAGCGCCGTTCGGAGGAAGGCGAGGGCCCCCGCGC
>JAADYF010000653.1:0-15881 GCA_023338175.1 Phytopythium delawarense
AGATAACGACGCTCCACCCGAGCCGATCGCCAAGCGGACTCGCAACGCGACCCGCAACGCAACTCGCAGACTGACTCGCAGTGCGGCTCGCATGGGCACTCGCTAAGGGTAAGCTCTTTCGTAAAACCTTGAAACATCTTCTTCAACCACGCGGTTCGGGTAATTGAATCAGACGATTGGTCATTGGCCATAAATTCGGGAAAAGCGTCACTATCGTTTTTGGGGATTATGCATTGATACAGGCCTTTTCGTATCGATTCGATGGGTTGACGGGTCTAATTCAAGCCGGTGCATAGATTGATGGAGGACCTATCAGCCTACGGTCACCCCTCGAAAGCTCCGCGATTTACTCACGAAATGATTTATAATTTTACGCAATGTATCGCTTATGGAGTTGTAATTGTTGTGCGGGATCCATTTGAAAGAGTGATACTGAATGATAACAATGTGGGGAAATAACATAGTACCGGAGGATTGGTGGTTGTTGCCACTGACCAACTTGTTGTGTTGGCCATGATCCATGGGCGGTGGAGAAGCCGCATGGAACACATTGTTGCGCCGACTCGCGCTCAGTTGACGACCATGGACCGCAACGAGCGATCCAGGAACGGATTCTGCCCCATTGGCCGCGCACGAACACTACTTCGAGCCACCGGCCCGCAGTTCACAGAAGTGTCAGCATCACGGACTCCGCGATCGAGGGGGCCTTCATCTTTGGCCTCCAGTTGCAACAACACTGCTGGAGGTGCTTGTGGGGGTCTAATGACGGAGCATTTCATGCCAGCAACGCGTCGTGTCCCCGTGTCATTTTGGTCGAGCGCCGTGTCTCCTTGTGTCTTGCAGACTCGTTCTGTATGCGCCAGATCATCGTAGAAGTAGCCACACATCGGCGCAGCTCGCCCGGCGTCGAGGAGTAGAGGCCGAGGTGACCGCAAGGCTATCTGCATTGCGCGCGAACCTCGAGTCACATCAAGTGACTTGAACTAGGCGTTCGATGCAAGCTGGTGCGCGCGCATATGCGGAGATCGAGCGTCGACAAGCGCTCGGGCTGCGCAAAGCCAGCCGTCTCGAGCTGCATCAAGAGCGCGGTGACTCCGAGCTCGGGCAGCTTGTGTGACTTGAGAGCGACGAAGCGTCCATTGAATGCCCACACGTCGCAGCATGCGGAAGTTGGCTGACTCACCTCGCTAATGACGTCGGCGACGTCACGCATCCCCCGACGTCACCCTGCGCGCGTCACAGACACATGCGCACCCCTTCACCGCAACAGGTTGAAGCGCGCCATGGCGGCGGTCAGCGCGAGCTCGCACTCGCCGCGCACACGCTCGATCTGTGCGCGGTTGGTCGCCCTCTCGAGCTCGTGGCGCCGCCGCAGACGCTCACGCGCGGGCGCCGCCTGCTCGAGCCGCAGCTGCACCTGACGGTCCTGCTCGCGCGCCAGCTCCTCGGCCGCCAGCGCCTGCACGTGCTGCGCGTACTGGCGCTTGGTCTTGTCCAGCAGCTCGAGCTGCAGCGCCCGCCGCGCCGCCTCCGACAGCTCGCGGCGCTGTAGCTCGCGTCGGACGCCCTGCAGCGACTCGCGGAAGCGCCGCGCCGCGCTCTGCATCAGGCAAGATCGACGTCGGTCAGGTTGACCGCGGGCTCACCGACGGCCAACACACGGAGCACGCTACCTCGACTTTGGCTTGCTGCTGCTGCTCCCACCCGATGGTTCCGCCGAGCGGCCGCGTTGACCGGGTCTCCACGAACAGATCGGGTCGCTCGCTGCCTCTGGACGCCAGTGGGAGATGCCCGACGCTCGTCGACGGCCGAAGCGACCGCGACGCCGATGGGCTCTGCTGCTGCGACCAAATGAGCAACTCCAGCTCCTCCCCCGTCTCGGCGTCACGGACCGCGCATGTCGTCATCTTCCTGTTGCGGAAGACTTGACTGGAGACGCCGCTTCAGCCCGTGCGTCGTGCACGATCCCAGCTATAATTAGCGCTTACGTCGTCGCACTCCGTGCGCGCTGGTTCCCGCAAGTCGCGACGCATTGCGGCCTCGACGGCTCCTCGAGTCGCCGCAACGCTCCATACACTCACGCCGCACAAGGACGCTGATCCTCGCCGCTGTTGACTCTCCAACCCGCAGGAACATGCGCAAGGATTGACCTCTCAGACCACCAGCAACTGATTGAGCGCCAAAGATGAAGGAGGAGAAGGAGGTCGAGAACATCCGGGTGGCGGTGCGCTGCCGCCCCATGAACGAGCGCGAGCTGCGCGAGCAGGCCGTCTCGTGCTTCACGAGCGAGAATGGGAACGCCATCCTGACCAACCTGGAGAACCCGAGCGAGAAGCACACGTTCGCGTACGACTTTGTCTACGGCTGCGACTCGGCGCAAGAGCAGGTGTTCCTGGACATCGGCGCGCCGATCCTGGACCGCGCTTTCGGAGGGTACAACGGCACCATCTTCGCCTACGGGCAGACGGGCAGCGGCAAAACCTTCAGCATGAGCGGCGTGAGCGGCTCGGAGGCGCTTGAGGGCCTCATCCCGAGGATGAACAAGGCCATCTTCGAGCGTATCAGGGCCGAGAAGGCCGAGAACCCGAACAAACTCTTCCTCGTCGAGTGCTCCTTCTTCGAGATCTACAACGAGATCATCTACGACCTGCTGGACGCCAGCGGCAACTCCAAGAAGAACAAAGGCGGGCTCGAGATCAAGGAGCACTCGGTGCTCGGCATCTACGTCAAGGACCTGCAGGAGCGCGTGGTCGAGAGCCGTGAAGAGGTCATCGACCTCATGGCGCAGGGGGCCCAGGCTCGCACCGTCGGGTACACGCAGATGAACGCCGAGAGCTCGCGCTCGCACTCGATCTTCATCATCAAGATCCACCAGAAGGACGCCACGGACGAGTCCAAGAACCTGTTTGCCAAGATCAACCTCGTGGACCTGGCAGGTTCGGAGCGTGCCGCGTCCACTGGAGCGCAAGGCGACCGCCTCAAAGAGGGAGCCAACATCAACAAGTCGCTGAGCGCGCTGGGGAATGTTATCAACGCGCTGGTAGAGGCCTCACGCGCCGGCAAGAAGGTGTTCATTCCGTACCGCAACTCGAAGCTCACACGGGTGCTGCAGGAGTCGCTCGGAGGCAACAGCCTCTGCTCGATGCTCGCGACGCTGTCACCGGCCAACATCAACTACCCGGAGACGTTGAGCACGCTCAAGTACGCCAGCCGCGCCAAGTCGATCAAGGTGAACGCCAAGAAGAATGAGGCGAACAGCCAGATCAGCCAGCTGAACGACGAGATCGCGACGCTCAAGAAGAAGCTGGCGGAGCAGACCGAGTCGACTCTGGGCCTCGACCCCAAGGAGAAGGAGGAGATCGTCAAGAAGTACGAGAAGCAGATCCAGGAGATGGATCGCGTCCGGCTCCAAACGTGGGAGGACAAGGCCAAGCTCTCCAAGCAGCACGAGCTCGAGCGCAAGAAGCTCGCAAAAGAGAAGGCGATGGCGGACCAAAAGATTCGAGAGGAGCGCACGCGCAAGTGGAAGCTATTGGAGGAGAAAGGAGACGTCGAGTTGCTCATGCGGGCACTGCGGGATCTCGACACTGGGTCCGCCACCATTTCACTCAGTCCAGCGTCGGATGCGAGTTCTGAGCCTGTGGAGATTCAATGGTTGACCACTGCTCAGAAGATCAAGGCGATGGAGGCGAAGGCCAAGGACCACCGGACGCTCGTCATGGTGTTCAAGGACTCGCTGCACAAGGATGCCGAGCTGTGGGCCAAGCGTTCTTCGCCGCTTGACAGCGCGACAACTTCGACGAAGAACCTGCACGCGCACGGCAAGCGCGACGACTCGGCCGCGAGGCATATGACTGCAGGGCAGATGTGCAGCAAGCTGCAGAACATCGCCCAGGAGAGCGAACAGCTACTCAAGCTCGAGAATGAGATGATCTGCACGCAGAGCACTCTAGTAAACGACCTGACGAGCGAGCTGTTGCGGTTCAAAGGGTACCGGAAGAGTCTGAAAGCAGTCAAGAAGCCGGAGACCAGCGACCCGGCAGCTAATCCACTCCCGCCAGCTCCTCAGCCGACAAAAGAAGAGCAGCAAATACTGGAGGAGAGGGAGAAAGGGCTGTCCATGACGCTCGCCATGGTGCGGTCGCAACGCTCCGCGATGGTGAACACGATCACGTCGGACCGCAAGCGCACCTTCGAGTTCAGCGAGGTGATCAAGCAGTTCGTCAAGCATGCTAACTCCCAGATCGCGCTTCTTCAGGACAGCAAGACACCCGAGGCTTCGGAGGCGAGTCACAAACACATCTCTGCATGGACCGAGGCTCAACAGAGGCTCTCGGAGGTGGCAGCAGCGTGGGAAAAGGCTTGGGGAGCAGAGGCAATGACCGATGCGGCCGTGGAGTTTGCTGGCAGCGGCGAAGTGGCTGCGCTGGGCATGGAGAGCAAGTTGCTGCCTGACGAGTGTCTCTCCACGTCGTCCAAGAAGCAGGACGCAAAGTTTACCAGACTCAACAACGGACAGTACTGGCTACCAGATCCACAAGACAAGTCCCCCTCACTCGTCATTGACTTCGAGCTGCCGCGCGCCTTCCAGTCGCTCTCCATTCGCGGGGGGATTCTCGCCGGCGGCTCTGACGGAGTCGGGGCGGCGCACTCCTTGGATGGATCAAAGTCCCAAGAGAGTCTATCAAGCGCTCTGCCCTCGGTTGTGACGCCAACGTTCGTGTTGAAGCCTAAAGAAGCACTACAAACAGAGCTGCAGAAGCACAAGCTGGACGAAATCTCTGGGGACCACGACGCGACGTACGAAATCTTGAGTCACGTTATGTCGTGGGTGGACTTGCTTAAGACATCTGTCGTGCCAGTGAAGCTGTTCGCGCGTCCGCCCGTCAGGTTCTTGCACGACGTCATCTCCATCGTGATTCACAACACTGGATACGGCGATCACTTGTTCTCCGCGGCCCAGAAGGACTACGCGCAGCTCGTGTCCAAGACAGATCGCGCGGACTACCTCACCAAGATCCTCGACTTCGTGCAGGAGACGTATCACAAGAAGCACGAGGCCGACAAGAGTGGCGGTGGTGCAGCTGTGATCGTCGCTGCGACTGCAACAAACATACTCGCTGGGAAAGAACCGACCGACACGCTCAAGTTTTTGGCCTACCTCGCGCTAGCTGCGATGGAGCACGCCATTGAACATCGCCCGGTAGTTCCTGCCAGCAACGGCGTCACAGTCGTAAACTCGAACAATCCAATCGCATCTCCGAGGCAGGAAGCGCAGCCTGCAGCGGCAAACCAGGCAGCAGGGGACTCCACCAGCAGCCACGAGCCCCCATCAGTAGTGTCGAGCCCTCGACCAGGATCTATAGCGCCGCGAAACGATTTGGAACCCGACAAGGGCGTCGCACGAGCGTGCTGGGTCAAGAAGATCCGTGCTGCTGTGAGTTTTAATGGCGGAGAGAAGGATTGGCAGCTGATTGGCGACTTTGATGCCAACACGGATGCAGAAAACGTGGTCAGCATCACACTCGCCGGCGGAAACAACGCTCGGACGTGTGCTGGGCGGTACTTGAAGCTCACGTGCCTGGAATGGCAAGTCCACCCGTTGTTCCAGGTGGAAGTGCTTGGCCAATCGGCAGTGGAGACCGACAGCCTAGCGAAGGCGATGGAAGAGCTGGCTTCCAAGGCGCTGGGACTGCTGCAACAGCTTCGGCGAGCAGCGGGCTTGGTTCTCGAAGAAGCCAAAGCGTCGTGGGACCGCGCGAAAGTTGTCGAGCGGGAAAAGCACCAGGAGCTGTCGAATCGCATCGAGGAGATCGCCAAGCTGAAGGCAGAGAGCCTCGAGTGGGAGAAGCAGGTAAGCGAGCTGCGTGACGTCAACGTACAACTAAAGATTCAGCTCGACGCAGAGGCAACGCAAGTCAGTGACGTGAAGGCGCAAGCTGCAAAACTTCAATCCGATCTCCAACGCGCGGTTAGCGAAGGTGAACAAGCCCGGCGAGACGGTAAAGTGTTGGAAGGTAAGGCCAACGAGCTCGAGCACCAAGTCCAGACGATTTCGATGCAGAGCTCCGGGCAGAAGCGAGCAATGGAGGCGCTCGAGCAGAGTCGGAAGGACCTCGACGCGCTGTGTGCAAACCTCCGTGCGCAGTTGCAGAACAAGGAGCAGCAGGATGGCCACCAGGAGTCCAAGATTGCCAGCATGTATGGCGAACTCATGTCGGCAAACGTTCAGGTCGAGGACCTAAAGCGCAAGCTGGAGGCTGCCGAGCAGGTGCGTAAGGAGCAAGAGTCGTTCAGCACGCAGCTGCACGAGCAACTGCAACAGGCGCGCGCATCCATGGCAGAAAAGGAGAAGGAAATGGAGGAGCGTCTTAAGCAGCAGCAGCAGGAAGCAGTGACTCAAAGCAGCGCGCTTCAGAGCGACATCGATAAGCTGAAGAAGACTATCGAGACAAACACCGCAGCGGAGAACACCATGAAGACGAAAGCAGTCCAACTGGAGAAACAAGTGGCAACACTGCAGCAAAGCGTCGAACTATGGCAGCAGAAGACAGCTCAGGCCGAACAAGTCACTGCTGCTGCAGCCGATGCGGCAGCAGTGGCAGTTGTAGCAGCGACAGCAGCCATTCCATCAGCCGATGAAAGCCGCCTCGCTAGCCCAGAAGGCGGGCAAGCCTCATCTGGAGAGAGCACCTCCCAAGCAAACGACACACTGCTACTGGAGGCGCAGACAAAGGAGCTGCGTTATCTGGCCGAAATCGAGACGTTGGAGGGCAAAATCAAAGCACTAGAGTCGTGGCGGGAGGAGGCGGAGGCGGCGAGAAGAGAGGCGGAGCAGACTCGAGCCACCTTACAGCAGAGGATCTCGGAACTGGAGGAAGGCGAAGAGGAGCTGCAGATGCAGCTGCAGGTCCTGACGGAGGAGCGCGACTCAGCGCGCCAGAAGGAGGAGCAGCTCTTCGCCGAGTCAATCGAGAAGGAACATGAGATCGAGCGCATCCGTGACGGCTATGGTACGGCGATAGAGATGCAGCTGAAAGCTGGCGCAGCGTCACTGACAATTGCTCATTGTTCTGCTATGACAGTCTGGGTCACGGACCGCATGAACTCAAAGGAGGACGAGCTGAGCGAGCTGCAGGAGCAGTTGGAGCGATACCAGTCGCTTCTTCAGATCACATCGACTCCGACTTCAGCAGCGGTGTCGACATCGAAAGACACTGCTCATTTGAAGCAACTGTATGCTCTGGCGATTGGTACGTTGGGTCTATTGAGCGGCCGACGAGATCGCATTCTTCTATTGGACTAACTCGTGTTGTTTGTTGCAGGGGGACCTGAGGAGCCCGAGAGCACAGCGTCCCTGATGAAGCAGCTCACGCATTGGATCGAGAAGGTCAAAGGGCAATCAGTGGGCAAATCCGAGACGAGAACCACGACTCAACCACCAATTGCCAAACCCGTCACCGAAGATCACAGCAGCAGAAACAACAATGAGAACAGCAGCGTCTCAACAGGTGCAACAGCCTCTGCTCCTTCAAGTTCGACCTCAGAAACGGTGAAATCGCCACGGACAGTTTCTTCGCCTCCAGTCGCGACACCACCTGCAAGCGCTCCGCATCGGCCGCCCACGAAGGTTGTCGAGATGGAAAAACGCGGCAGCGAAAAGGAAAGTGACGACGTGGAGTATGACGACGACTTCGATGTGGATGAAACCAGCAGCAGCAGCAACAACGCTCGACGGAAGGGGGACACAAGTGAGAAAGCGAGTCATTAGTACACAAAGCAAAGATCGCTTCGTGCTTCACAAAGATTGGAGCCTGACGTTCGTGTCAATCGACTTCAAATGGTCTGTCCAACCAAGTTTTCAGGCGCTTGGGGTGAGGAAACGACTGTGAGGAGAAACTCGCAGTCTTTGATCAGGCAAGACTGTTGCATTTGAACATCAATCCGCTGCTCTTTCCACACACAAAACAAAATTGCGCATGCCCGATCGATCTCGAGCCTACTCCTCCCAGCCGAGCTGGTTGGCGGCGACGCTGTCCCCGTCACCGTCAATCTCCTGGCAGTTGTAGATGGCGTACCGCAGCTTCTCGCGCAGCACGTCTTCGCTCGTGTAGGCCGGCATCTCGAGCGAGAAGAAGCACGTGTGCGAGACAGGCAGGAAGTCGTCGATGCCCCGACGGCGCCGCGTCGACGACGAGGACGACGGCATGCTGAACGACTGCAACTTGAAGAGCTGCGGGAACTCCTTGTCGCTCGCCGGCAGCCGCGCGCGGCCCCAGACGAAGCGCAGGAAAGCGCTGCGCTCCTCTTGTGTGAACCCGCGCAGCACATTCCAGAACCACTCGACGTGCGTGTCGGTCGAGTTGCAGCCCGAGTACTCGGTGCAGCGCTGCAGCAGGTCGACGTCCACCTCTGGCGTGCCGCACACCATCGTTTCGAGCTCCGCGCCGGTGAAGAGCGCAAGTAGCTTGGCTGGAACAACCTTGGCGATGCCTCGGCGCACAAGCGCAGCCGCAGCGTCACCTTCATGTAGGCGGTACTGCTCCACGAGGTCCGCGTACTCGCCTCGCGAGGCGAACGTGACGGGTCGAGAGGCGCCTCCAGGTGTGAGCTCGATGACGCGGTTGTCGGTCGACAGCGTCGTGAACACCTCCATAACAATGTCCTCGAACATCTCCTCCGTCACGCCCATTGTGTCGATCGTGCGCATCTGCCGCATCGAGTTGACGATCATCGAGTCCACGGACGCCAGGTCGTCCAGCGTCACACGCTCACCCACCAGAGGCTTCCAGACCAGAACCGCAAGGTGCAAGGCCAGGTAGTGCTTGCTGCGCAGCGCTGCGCCTAGCAACTTGCCCAGGAACTCGAGCAGCTGAGCCATCGTGGGCGACGTTAGCATTGCGCCAGGGTTCAGCACCCACTTGTCACGCGCGGCGCCAACGTTGTGCTGCGCGTTGGACGTCGGCAGCAGCAGCGGGAGTTGCGTGCTCTCAAGTTCCTCGCAGAACTGCGCCAGCGTCTCGCGGTACGGACCTCCGGCATCTTGAGCGTTCTCGCCAAGGAACGTGACGTGGTACAAGTTGTCCGAGCGGCGGAAGTGGGCGGATTCCAGGGCATTCAGCTGTCTGAACGCTTGGGAGAACAGCGTCGCGCGCGCGTCCGCATCGACTTGGCGGGTAGCGCGATGGCGCATCGCCTTGGGTCTGTTGAACGTCACCTCGACGGATACCAGACTTGACGATACAGACGTTCGTGCCAGCGCTGCATCCCACACCCCGCTCTTGACGGTGCTGAAGATGCGCTGTCGCTGAGCTGCGACGAGCTCTCCCAGTTGCTGTGGCACTTGGTTATCGCCGCTGGATCTGGCAGAGCCGAACTGCACGAGCGAAAGAACACGCGAGATCGCCGAATTGAACTCTTGCAGCAGCTTGAACCGTTTCGCAAGGCGCTCGTTGAGCTCCGTCCGCGCGCTAGCTGACATGGCAATCGCTGCTGACTCTATCGATTCAGCTTGCTCGGATGTATCAGCAGTGCCGTTCCTTCCCAAACCGGCGGGGGCTGGAGGAGGCATCCCCAGACCTGTGGATGAAGGCAGGGTCGCTTGAGGCGCTGGGGCGGCACTGACTCCAGTCGCGATCTCAACGAGCACGGGCCAGCGCACGAGCTCGTCCGAGTCAGGCGCGATCTCACTCCATGCGACGCGCAGCACCTGTGTCGCGGTCAGCTGCTTCGCCTGCGCCACCTTGTTCACATACTTGACCAGCTGCCGGTCATGACGAGCTTGTAATCCAGCGGCGGCAGGCTCGCAGTAGCGCACTGTAGGCGACTGGAACCGTCTCCGACCAATGGACGACGGCGAGAAGTGAGGAACGACGTAGAAGCGATAGCCCCAACGCGCCGTGGAGGCTTTCGTCGACGGTTTTGCACGTCCTGCAGTCTCGTCACTCGTGCTCGCCGCGAAGAAGAACGGGGATGCTGACGCCGCACCATCGGCTTCTTCATTGCGGCGTCTAGCTGCAGCGGGAGGCTCGCACGACGGATCCCACCATGACATGTCGACGGGTGTTTCCGCGTTGCGCGGCTCCTGTTCACTATCCAATGACATCACGATTTCCCCGGACTGCTTTCCACTTGCCGAGTCCTCGAGCATATTGCCACTTCCTTCATCCAGCTTCCACCATCCGGCAAGGCGGGGCGTAAAGTCGTGGAGACGATGGCGGTACACGATGCGCTCCCATTGCAGCTCGGAGTGGTCGAACACCTCAAAGAATGCGTCTTCCTCCGTTTGCGCCGTCGCCTGCAGCACTGTCGACACGTTCTCGCCAATCTCCGCACCGTCGCTGACGTTTGTAGCAAATACTGGCTCAAACTTGAACGGCAGCTGGCCAAGATTCCACGCAAGACCCTGCGCACCCTGTGCACCAAGGCTGGCTGCCGGAGCAAAGCCCACATCGCGACTGATCGTCTGCCCCATCTTGCCGTTTGAGCGCCGTCGTGGAGAGCTGGACCCTGGACTGCTACGCGAAGTGCGCTGCGATGACGGCATCAGCAAATCCTGACTCGGCGGTGGACCCAGCGAGTCCACCGAATCCGTTGAAGATGTCAACAACCAGTCTACCGCCGCAGGCACATCCTTAGCACCGGACACGGACACGGCGTTGGTCGACGACTGGCGTGAGAACCCCATCGAGACCATCTCGTCGACGAGGTCGTCGAATACGCGAGAGGTGTCGTCAGCACCATCCAGCGAGCTGGCATTTCCGCCGTCGCCCTCGACAGCCTTCTTCACAGCGGTGTCCAGCGACCACTGCGCCACTATCTCCCCGTTCACGTAGAACAGCATTTCGCGGGTATCCCACCGAAGTGCGCAACCAATCACGTCACCCTGGCGACAGAAGACATCACTGACGATCGAGTCGCCGTTGCCTCCCCCAGCGTCGCTTCCTCGTCGAGAGCGCGGACTGTTGAACCCACTTGACGACGTGATACCTCCAGTGAAGTTCGAGCTAAACGGTCCCAGATCACTCGTCGAGCCGGCGAAATGGCCGAAGCGCTTGGATGGCTCGATGCCGAACGAGGCAGGCGCTTCCCCGATCATGGCCGCGCGACTGTCTTTCAGCGTCACTCCTTCTGCAACCCATCCCACGCACAGCTTGCCGCTCGTAAGCGCGTGAGCCTCGTAGTACACAATTGCTTTGCTGGTGATGGATGAATCCAGCGCTGTGCCTGGCGGACGCACGAAACTGTTGAAGCGAACCGTCGCAAGGTCCCGCGCGGTGCTGCGGTTGACGGTGACCCACTGCTTCATGTGGGGCGGAATCACCAGCGAAAACGCCCGTGACGACGGAGATCGAGGAGACCGTGGCGAGGAGAGCGACAATCGCGGAGAACCCAGGCCCAAACTGGAAGCTTTGAGCATCGATGCTTGGGTCCCACGACTGGGCGTGCCTGGCCGACTTGAAGACGACAGATCGGGCGATGCCTCAACGCTCTCGAGGCCAACAACGTGGCTGCGAAGTTGCTCCGGCTTGAGCGCAGCATCCCAGACTCGGACATCGTACAAGTGACCGCGTAGCGGCGCGCACCCGTCACTCTCAGTTGGCGTGATGCCCCCAGATGAATTCGAGGTTGACGCTCCGAAAACGACTCGCGATCCGCCACTGGCAGTCAAACAATCACGCATGCGCGGATCCGTTGTCGAGCACACCAACGTGGCGTTCTGGTAGATGCTAACAGTCGATCCTGCGCACACGACAGCCAGATGCACCCACGAGTCAAACCGCAGAAAGCTACCACCGACCTGCCACTGTCCGTCTCCTGAGGAAAAATTGGTCTTCTGTTCAGCCCCGATCCCAGGACTTGGAACAAGCTCGCAGCCACCACTCCAGTCCACGCGGAGAGCCAGGAACGAGGAGCTGTCAGCGCTGACAACGCGCAAGACTTCCAATCGTGGAAACGACCGCACCGGATGCGCGGGGACTTCAAACGCGGTGCTGGTTTTTTCCAGACGCAGCCACAGCTCAAGCGTCATGTCTTGCAACACCGAGGCTTTGTCCAGTTGCAGCTCCAACTGCGACGTGCCGTCGAGCTGCAAACTCCCAAAGAAACTGTTTTCTGCTGTCGGCAGCACACTCAAATCCAGCGGTAGCTCTGTGATTTCTGCTGCTGTCTCTCTCGACGATGCCAGGAGGCGATGCTCAAACGAGAAGACATCGCCAGGAATGACCAGAGGAGGGTCAAGCTCGTGCGCCTCGTGCCGCTTCTGCACATCAAAGGCACCCCGGAAGCCGTTGCGGTACATGCCCACTTTGCCACTCACAAGCCACTTGACGCGCACGCCGGCGCCGCTGTGTTTCCCCCACGAGCAGAGTTCCTCAACAATGCCAACGCTTCCCGGACCTCCGTCTTCGTCTCCGTATGCCCAGTCCATTGACCGCACGACAGTGTTGCCGACGCGCAGCAAGTGGCTCGCGGAACGATTCGGATCAGAAGCGAACCAAGACGGCCGCTCTAATGCGTCCTTTTCGCCATTGACTGCTGTCAGTGAGAAAACTGGGCCGCTTCTCGTCTTGCTGGCTGAAAAGAACGCCAGCGATTCGTCCGCGTTCAGCTTGGTCCGTCGATCCACTCGAATCTCAAGCGCTACGGCCCCGTCGATCTTGACCGTCTCGCCATGAATCACTTCTCCGCTGTCCACTCGTCGCACAGGCAGCGGAAGCGTGCTCTCCTTGGTCACTACCTTGGATGCACGATCTTCGCTAAAGTCCAACAGCATCCCCATCGCATCGACGACCTTGTTGTACCACCCTGGAACGACCCGTGTCGGTACAAGGGCGAGAGGAGAGTGCTCAAAGCGCGTAAATTCGACGCGAGTGCCACCATCAGCATGGCCGCCGGTCATGACGCCAACGCAGATCGCAGAAGGGTGACGCCCCCCTTCGAATCTCAGATCCGACCATGGTGTCAGTGCTCCAGAGGCACTCGGACCAGCCACAGTTGCTACTTGCACGCTGTTTTTCCGGAGCAAAAGCGTTTGTTGCGTGAAATCCACTTGCAGCGTGACGGTGTCTCCATCCACGATCCGGCTGTTTAGGGCAGGCACAGTCTTGATCGCTTCGTTCGCCGTGCCTTTGGAGCGAAAGCATAGATCTCCACTGTCACTCCACTTGAGCGCGTACGAAAGCGTCGGCAGAGACGATTCATTTCCGGTTGCGCCTGTCGGCGCGTCTGCGCTATCGAACAGCATGAACGTGACCGGGCCCTTGACGGCGTGGAAGATGAAGCGGAATTGATGCAACCCGCTCGCCGAAACGCTGCTGCCGCTGATCCACATAGGTGACGGCTCGCCGGCAAGCACAATCTGTCGCCACGAAGATGGCAAGCTGTCGCTCTCGCTGGTTGACCCAGAATCTTCGCTCTTGGCAAGCGCTGGGAAACACCGGCTGTCCAGAGCCAAATCCAGCGTGGCAGCACAGTCGATCAGCGCCTGCAAGTAGGGCGACTTTGCTTCCACACGCTCCTCAGACAGATGCTGGGCACGAAGCTTCGCGATCATCACATCTCGCAGGTCCTCGACTTGGGCAGCGGGCATCGCGTGGAAGTGCGCGCTTTGCGTGATGGTTGCGATCACTTGTAGGGCATACAGTTTCACGCGTTGCGGCAGAACTTCCAAGCACAGGATGAGCGACTGGATCATATCCGGCGAGCGAAGAGCCTTGTACCCTGCTGAGCCGGGGGACAACTTCGCCATCGGAATCGACGAGACGACCGACAGAATCCAAAACGCCATGCTGAGAAGGGCAACTGCAAGCTCTCCCGACTTGCCTTCGAGCGAGGAATCGACCGCAGAATCCTCTTTCTCAGAGAATGGCGCCGGTGCTTCGTCTTCAAAGATACCAATCGCATACAGCTTGAACCCCCAGTCGTTCTGGCTGGCGTCCGAGTGGAAATACACTTCACATGCGTCTCCGTCAATCACCAGCGGTGGACGCTCGCCGAACCCCGGCCAGTTCTGGTTGTCTGCTCGGCCACCAACCTGACTTGGCCCCACAGTCTCTTCGCGCTCCGAGATGCCGCGGTAGAACGTGACATAGTCGCAACCTGACTCAGATTTCGACTGGCGATCGAAGGTGATTTTGATCTTCTTCGCACCTGGGATCTCGATCGGCCAGTACTGATCCATGTTGTCATGGTACGGATGGGGGCTTTCGAGCACGCGCAAGGCGCCACGGCCCTTTGGCACCATATCCACCCCGGACTTGATGACGTCGAAACACTTTTGCAGCACTGCCGATGTCGCCGCGTCATCTTGCGAGTCTGTCAGCATCGACTGCAAGCGACTCGTGAGCGCGTCCAGCACAGGCGACTGGTTGTCGAACACTTCGCGCGCGCTCTCTTCGATGAAGTAGTGGGAAAACAACAGCAGTACCTCCTCTGGACCTCCGAGATCACTCCAACGCGCTGGGGCATCGTCCGGACTGCATGCCAAGTACGTCAGGAGTGCGCGCCGAGCGGTCTTGGTCGTCATCGCGCGGTGGGTGTCAAGCGCCAGACTCTGCAGACGACCCAACTGACCCTTGAGCCCGTCGTGAGAGAACGGCGAGCAGAAAGAAGTCAGTCTCTCTTGATCGACGTTGTTCTCGTCCATTTCGAAGTTTGAATGCTTGGGCTCAAAACTCCCGTCGTCCACCCCCAGCGTGAGGAGCTCCTCCGATTGAGCAAGCAACTCCACGCGCACGACGTGAACGTGATCGCTGGTGCGCTGAAGAACCCACCCCAGTTCGGGGCCCTGCTTTTGAGGCTTCTCTTCGTCGCTCTCGGGGGTTGGCTCATCTTCCTCTTCCACCGGCTGCAAAGCGATCTGCACCCAGCCGTTTTCAAGAGCCTCGGCCTCGAATTCCGTGCCAGTTGGCAGCTGCCTCAGTACTTCAGATTCAATGTCTTGGCTCTTGAACACAGGAACGTTCTTTTCATCCACGACACGGAAGGATCGGCTCTTCTTCGGTGGTTCACTTTCACTCGAGCTTTTCTCACCACGATCACCACTGGTCGATGACAACGATAGAAGCTTCCGCACAGGATCTCGAGCAAATGCGTGGAGCTGTGCCTCAGCACTGTCTGCAAACTTCTCAAACCCATCGAAGTCAGTCGTCATTGGAACTCGCTGCAGCTCCGTCTTCTCGTACAAGGCTTCGAACGTGTCGTACGCACGACTATCGAGCTGGTCGAGCCGATGCTGCATAGGCATCAGCGGCGGAAAGTCGGCAGTGACAGTGAACTTCCAGCCCCAGTCGACGTTCGAAGCATCTGTGCACCACAGCAGCGTGAACGAATCATTCGTGATGACGAGAGGCGGTCGATCCCCAACGCCCGGCCAGTTCGCGGAGCCATCGACGCCGCAGTACTGATACGCTCCCCACCGCTCCGAAAGCGACTTGTCTTTGAAGAAACACACGTAGTCGCACCCCTGCTCCGTTCGGCTCTTGGGGTCGAACGTGATCGTCAACTTCGTGGCACCGCTGAACGTCACAGCCATATACTCTTGCACAGAGTTCGCATACGGGTGCTTTGACTCGAAAACTTGTGTCTTCGGGAGCGCTTCCGTCGGGTACCCGATGCTTGGTGCATTTGCAAACGATACGAGAGAGGGGAGAAGCGGCGAAAACACCGACAGAGGCGATCGAGCGACTTGCTTGGTGCGCAGCACGGCGCCAACAGACTTGATGCAGCGCGTGCGCAAGTCATTTAGTGCACTCACACTCAGTGTTGGGGGCTTCTCCGGCGGCAGTGTCACCGTAGACTCGAATGCAGACGCACTGAGCTTGAAGCCCCACTCCGCACCGCCAGACCCAGATGAACTCTCCGAGTGGAAGTGCACGTCG
>JAADYF010000654.1:0-15874 GCA_023338175.1 Phytopythium delawarense
CATGCATCAAAGTTTGGGTATCTGCATGCACCAGGCCTCACCTTCAAACCCACCAAAGCATCCGCGATCTCCGCCTCGAGCCTCGCTTCGCTGGTGCTCGACCGTCCGCCTCCTGGTGCTCGCTCTCTTCCCCGACTCGAGATGCTGGCAGTGCGCGCTCGGCCGCTGCTGCTGCTGGCCAAGTCGCCGGCCGTGAGGCGCGCAGCGGCCTCGCAGACGCTGCCGGCGGTCGCGGCGCTGCTGCTGGCGCGAGACGGCGGCGCGGCGCGCGCGTTCAGCTCGTCGTCGACGGAGCTGTCGCCGTACCAGAAGCTGCAGAAGTGGCTGCAGCCGTTCGTGGCCGGGTCCAAGGCCATGTACCAGGAGAACAAGCAGGCGTGGGCGATCCGCCGCCGGCTCAAGCAGGACCCGTCGAGCGCGGACGGCCAGCTCTCTCGGCGCGAGATGATGGTGCTGCGCCAAGCGCACCGCGACCTGCTCAAGTCGCTGCCGCTGCTCGCCTTCTTCTGCGTGCCGCTGGCGGGCTACGCCGCGCCCGTGATCGGCTACCGCTTCCCCAAGCAGCTGCTGCCGTGGCAGTTCTGGCGCGCGGACCAGAAGACGCAGTTCCTGCGCGAGCACGCCGAGGCCAAGGCCGCGCACCACCCGGCGCTCGTCAAGCTGCTTCTGCGGCTGGACGACCGCGACTCGCACACGCTCGAGCGCATGATCGCGGCCGCCGCCGAGGACGAGCCGGACAAGTCGTCGCCGGCGCTGCCCCCGGCGCAGGTGGCGGAGCTCGAGCCCTTCTTCGTCGGCCCCGCGGCGCTTCCTCGCCTGCCCGCCGCCCACGTGCGCACGCTGGCCCGCGCGTCCATCGTGTCGCTCGCCTACGCGCCGCCCGCGCTCGCCAACGCGGTGCTAGCGCTGACGCCGAGCGCGTCACTCGCTGCGCGGCTCGAGAAGCGCGCGGACGAGCTGCGCGTGGACGACTCGCTGCTGCGCAAGGAAGGCATCGACGAGCTGTCGCTGAGCGAGCTCGAGTTCGCGTGCGTCGAGCGCGGGCTGGTCGCGCAGTACGGCGACATGGAGGACCTGCGCGCGGCGCTGCGCGAGTGGCTTGCCATGTACGAGGATGAGGCGCTGGCCGGCCGCGACGCCGCCTCGGACGCCGAAGGGGACGCGGCGCCGCTGCCTGCGTCTCTGCTGCTGCACGCGCCGGCGCTCGCGCGGTTTGCGCCGTCCCGAGAGTCGTAGCCAGTCTGCACGCCGTTTAGGAGGTGGCAGACAGCACCCGACGCCGTCCATGACCACGAAGAGAGAGAGAGAGGAGAGAGGTCTATTCTATCGGGTTAATGGACGCCAGCGCTCAGTCGAGCTTCTCCTTGGCGGCCGGGATGTGCAGCACGTGGGTGCCCGTGATCTTGAGCAGCGTCTCGGGCGAGCGCAGCACGCGCACGAGCGTCTCAAAGAGGCGCACCTCGTCCGTCAAATGCCCCACGTACTTCTCCTCGCGCGCGATGTAGACGCCCTCGACGAGCTCGAGCACGTCCTCGGGCTCGGGCAGCTCGTCGTACTGGATCTGGAAGAGCGCGCCGCGGAAGAAGCTCTTGACGGCGCTGCCGATCGTCACCACCACGAACACGTACGCGGCCGTCAGTCCATACGAGTCCACACCGAGCGTCGACAGGCCCTGCACGATCTTGTCGGACACGGCGATCAGGCAGAAGGGCTTGTCGCTCGCGCAGTAATTGTCGTCGTCGCTGCTGCTGTCGCCCGTCGTCGTCGCGTTCGTTAGAGGCTCGAGCGTCCACCACGTCTCACCCGCCGACGACGAGTGCTTGGTCACGTTGACGGCGCGCAGGGTCGTGGACCGGTCCAGCACGCCGCTCTTGGCCGTCAGCTGCACGATCGGCGGGAAGAGGCCGGCCACGGTGATGCCCGGCAGCGTCACGTTCTCGTCGTCGTTGAGCGTCTGCTTGAGCATCGGGATGAGCGCGTTGCGCTGCGCAGACGTGATGGCCACCGAGTAGGACGCGTCGATGTCCTCGTAGTCGGTCGGTCCCGGACGCTCAAACGCGAACGAGATGGTCCAGTTGAGCGCTGCTGTCGACTGCAGCTGCGCCACGAGCTGGTCCATGCGAGGCGGCGAGATGGTCCACACGTCGTGCGAGAAGATGTCGAACTCGATGCGCTGCACCGTCGCGCCATCCGTGTTGCGGTCGATCGAGAAGCTCGGGCTGTTGTTGTCGCTGTTCGAGTACAGCTGGTTCAGCGTGCCCTGCTCGTCCTCGACGCCGAACGTGACGGACGTCAGCGTCACCTCGTTCTCCGTCGTGCTCGGGTTGATGGAGCTGAAGAGCGCCAGCGGAGCCAGCAGGCACACGAGCAGGAACAGAAGCATGACGCCCGCCGACGTCAGCTTGCCCAGCAGCGGCTGCCGCTTCTTGCCCTGAAGCACATCGGCCTCGTCCGCACGCCCGCGCATCTCCATCTTGACCTGGAACAGGTGCGCCGCCGTGTCCTCTAGCAGCACCCAGTGTGCCCAGCCCAGCGACGTGCGCGTGCAGATGTAGTCCAGCAGCGCGCGCGTCTCGAACAGGAACGGCGCGCTCATGAGCAGCCCGAACGTCTTCTCGCTCAGCCGCGTCTCCAGCGTCTCGCGCGTGTAGTTGTAGCGACTGCCGCGATACACGGGGTACCCGTCGCGCAACTGCAGCGCGCTGCACCACAAGAAGATGCACTGCATGGCGTAGAAGACCACCAGTGCTGGCCGCTGCTGGAAGTAGATGTTCGTGTGCTCCGGGATGAGCCACCACACGCACAGATGCAGCAGTAGCGTGTAGGCGTACTGCAGCGCCAGCTTGGACGCCAGCGACCCGCACACGTACGCCACGCGGTCCCAGATGATGAACACCAGCTCCAGGAACACGAGCAGCACCAAGTAGCCAGAGATCATGTCGGACGACGTGAGGCGAGAGTCGGCGTTCGCAGCGGACGTGTCGCTCGAGTCGGCCTCGCCCAGCTGCTCGAAGAGCACCACCGCGAACACGGACGACAGCAGCAGCATCGCGAGCGACGCCGAGTAGTAGTCGCTGCCCGGCTTCTCGCCCGTGATCGCCGCGTGGATATCCTTGTCCCACTGCGCCGGCGGAAAGCAAACCACCGTCTGCACGTACGCGTGCACGCGGGGCGCCTTCTCTTCGAGCCACGACTTCTTCTTGCGTGACAGGAACCCCATGTCTTCCCCGGCCTCGTCGCCGTCTCGCTTCGAGTCGTTGCCATCGTCAGCGTCTGCGTCAACTTGCTCCGACACAATCTCCTCTTTCACCGCCTCGTTGGCTTCGTCGTCGTCGTCATCATCGTCGCTCCCGGCGTGGCGGACGACCGTCTTGGCAACCTTGCCCTCCTTGGCCTCGATCTCGGCGGCCGCTACCGCTGCAGACCTCCGCTCTTCCTCCTCAATGATCTCTTGTGCTTGAAGCTCCTCGAGCATCTCCGCAGCAAGATGGTCGCCACTGATGCCATGACTCATACTGCTGGCACTGACGAACGAGAGTTGTTTTGACGAATCCATCTTCAGCGGCAGACCACCACGTCTGCTGGAAGAGATCGACGATGCCGATGCTGGAGGCACTAAGTCCTGGTGAGAAGCTCCCGCTTTCGCTTTCGAGGCGCGGTCCTTGCGGCTTTGGCGGAGCGGCTGCCGTTCGTCCACATCCATGAACGCATCATCCACTGAATCACGCGACGAGTTGAGCGATGCTCGGAAGTTCCGAAGAGCCTCGGACTGGAAACGCTCGTCCCCAGCGTCTTCACCGGCCCCTGCGGCGTTGTTGGACACGTCGAACCAGAAGCCTTGGAGCATGATCTCTCGCTGGTGCCACAGGATGAACAGCAGCACGTAGAAGTTCCACTGCAAGCCATCATAGACGGACGTCACGCTGTCGATGGACAGTCCGTCAAACTTGTAGAGCCCCAGCAGCACGTTCGGCTGGATGGACTTGGCGTTCGTGTCCACATCCGTCTCGGACGTGCAGTACGGCTGGAAGCTCGGGTAGTAGTAGCCTCCCTGCGTCATACCAGTGCAGAAGATCGACAGCTGAAAGACGTAGCGCAGCGCCAGGATACCGCAGACCTGTGTGTTCAAAACAATGAACGTGGTGCGTGCACGAAGCTGTCAGAAACCTTCAATGCTCTCGACCATGAGCATATGCCAAGGTGAAGTTGGAGGACGCACGTATTTCATCAGGAACATCCAGACGAGGGGAGACGGTCGCGGGTTCTCCACGAGGATGTACCCGAACACGGCGAACACTAGCACCAGGTTCAGCAAATCCGCCTGGTGCGCACAGCACACATCCATCAGAGACCAGTGTCACACCAGTCCCCCTGCGTGATCTCCAAGCAAGCACGAGTGTCAAACAAACGCTGAACATACCTGGCAAGCGAAGCAGATCACCATCATCAGGCACGTGAAGAAACAGCTGGAGCTGCGGATGAGGTTGACCATCAAGTGCACAATCTCGGGGATGCTCGGCTCGTTCACGTCCTCGGGGTCGTACTGCGTCGTTTCATGCTGGAACGCGGCGTTCTGGCATTTGTGCAGGAAGTTGTATAGCGGGATACGCCACGCGAACTTGTTCGAGTTCTCGTCGAACTCGTGGTCTTCTGGATCCCCCAGCGTACTCTCATCACCCGTCACACTGCTCCACTCGCTCTTGTTCTCATCGAAGTTCCCGTCCCCGTCATCGTCTCCGGCGTCCGGCACGATGTCGAGCGGGTTCGGGAGCTTGCGTGCGCGTAAGCAGTCGACCACGTTGTCGTCCAACGCGTCACGAGGCACAGCGAACGCCACTGCCGAGAGGAACGTGTTGAACTCTTTGGCGAGCTCCGGCTGGAAAACGTACTTGGTGTCACCGCGGTTTCTGCTGTGGCGTACAACAAGCTCCAGGCAGTGCAGCGTCGGCGACATGTCATCGAACTGGACCTTGTTGTCGCTAAGCCGGAAGGAGATGACATCGCGCCACTTGAACGACGTCTTCAGGCGCTTCCTTCGAGTACGGCTGCGGTGCTTGAGCGCCATCTCCTCGTCGCGGTAGTAGATGAGATGGCCTCCGTCAATCACCACGTATCGATGCAGGAACTTCGGCTTCAGCCACGCGATCAGCGACATCCAGCGCGACGGCGGGTACGGCTCGCGGCGATACTTCATCCAGCCGGCAGTGCTTGAGCCGCCCAAGTTGAGCGGCTGTGTTGAGATCGGATCACTCGCCACGCTAAAGGGACCCTCGCCCATGCGCGACACCGCCGACACCTTGAACTGGTACGCCGTTCCCGGCCGTAAGCCTTCGATCGTCGCTTCACAAACGTTCCCCTTCACCTCAACGATATCACTGAAGTCGCCGAGAAGCGTGAGCGAAGGATAGCGCTGTCGCGAGATGCGGTAGTACCGGATCTTGTGAAAGCTCGTCGTGGGCTTCTCCCACGAAATCGTCGCCGAGTTCTGAGAGCACTCGACCACAAGTGGCTTGGCCGGTGCCGTGGGCGGCAGGTTGTGGTGAAGCCCCATCGCAATGTCCATGAGCTCTTCCACCTTGTGCACCAGCTTGGACACGATGATCTTGAGCCGCTGGATCGCAGCGTTCTTGTCCTTCTTCATCGCGTACCACTTGGCCGTGCGCCGTCGGAAATGGTCGCGCACAATCTCATCTCGACGCGTCGATGCGCGCTCTTGCTCGTCCCAAATCAGCGCGAGCACCTTTGGATACGTCGGCGACACAAGGATCTCGCACTGGATCGAAATGAGCACGCACATGGCGATGAGGCCATAGGGCATGGAGGTCCCCGACACGCCCAGTAGGTTTGTCACCGTCATGCAGTCGCTTTCGTCTTCTGTTGTGCTCGTGCTGTTGGTTGTCGTCGACGAGGCAACGTCGCTCGTTGAAGAACTGAGGAGACACTTGTTCACCTTCTCCGAGACGTACGGCGTCATGAAGAGCACGATGGCGAACAGATGGGCCCAGTTGAACTTGCGCAGTTGGTGGATCCACGGGCTTAGGGGGGCTCGTGCTTCGTCGAGCCGATAGAGCATGACCATGGATGCCCAGAGGTACACAATCGACACGACCCCACCCTGCGTTGTGCCAAACACGAACACGAGCAGCAGCACCAGCGGAAGCCAGTTAGTGACGACCACGCTCTCAATGAAGTACCACGGGTGCTTTGCCGCAAGGGCAGCGTATCGCTCGTCTTCTTGCGTCTCTGCGTCCAGCATTTCGTCCAACTGTGTGTTCTGGTCGACGAACACGACGCTTGCCGCATAATCTTGCTGGTACTGCCCAATGTCGATGACAGCCTCTGGCTCGTCGTGGCGAATCTTGTCGGACTCGGGGAGCAAGTAGACGCTGTAGAGCGCAACAAAGTCCGCCATCAACGCCCACACGTGCTGGTCGCTCATGAGGAACCACTGCTCGTACGAGTCGGGGACAAAGCTCCACGGGGGCGTTGTCGCCATGTCGATATCGAGGAACGGAGGCAGCCACAGGATGACCGAGTACTCGAGCGTGATGACAAGCGACAGCAAGATCGCAAGCACCCACCATCGGCGGCACACCGTCGATGGATAGGCGTACATCATGCTGTACACGACAAGCATGTACACCACGGAGATGAAGTCCTGGTGCACGAAGCACGAGATTGTGAGCAACAGCGTCGAGACGTTCACGGACGCCTTGCTTGCGTACGACGTGCAGAACTCCCGGAGGCACGCAAAAAAGTCCTTCTCTTCGACGACGGACGGTCCGCTGCCAGCTTTTGACAAGGGATCCCTTTCATCAATCACCCCCTCGCTTGGTTGGGTGGTAGCTGTTGACTGGGACTGCATTTGTGTCGAGCGAAGGTCTTGCTTCCCACCTTCACCGCCGTCATCATCAAGGACAGCAATATCGCCAAACCGGTCCTTGTTGTCATCCTCGTCGTCATCAGCTTCGCAAGAGGAAGTTCGGTGCTCCAGACCAAACCCTTCCGCCGCACGTCGAGCGTAGTCCAATTCGAACTGCGCGGTGAGCTCCGCAAGCTTCCGCTGGCGCTTCGCCGACGATGCCGAGTCCCAGTACTCAGCAATTCGTTGGAAGAAGCACATGAGCATGATCACGAGCTCGCCGGACAGCAGATCCCAGAGCTCAGATGCGCCGACAGTCATCGAGTATCGCTCATACAGCCGCACGGTGCCAACCCAATCGCTGTCATCGCCAGGACTGAAGAGGACATGCTCGCCGTCCACGTTCGCTTCGTCCGGGTTGAACACGTTCAACTGGATCGTGTACTTGAGCACTGCCGCGCAGGCGGAAATCCAAAACAGAGGTCGCCAAAGGTACCTCCAGTTCCCCGTGATCGGCCGACCGAGCACAATGACCAGCACGTACAGCTCGCCGATGAAGTTGATGCTGTCAATCGCCACATACATGGTGACGACCACGAGCGCAGTTGCGCTGAGCGAGATCATCAGCTGCTTCACCGTATCCATCGCGACGCGAATCCAGTCCACCGTTCGGCTTTGGCCGGATGTGAAGAACTCGTAAGGCTGAACAATCTTCATCATCGAGTAGAGCTGCCAGAAGCATAGCGACATGACGATGGTCGTTGGCAGCAGGTAGACGAACAACCCGGAGATCTTGCCGCTGCTGGAGTGATCCACATAGCCAACATCTTGCGCTGACATGAAGCTGGAGGTGAACACGTACTTGTCCAGGTTCGATGAGATCGACGAGAACTGGTAAAGGTAGCGAGAGACCAGGATGATGATCTCCACCAGCAGCGCGATCGACCACAGCAACTTCAGGCGGAGCGAAGTTCTCGGAGCCGTGGGGAACCCGCCGAGGTGGTTTCCCAACAGAATGAAGCACAGAAGCAGCTGGATGGCTCCAATCACTGTCGTGCTGAGCCGAGTGGTGCCTTCTTCGTACTGCAGCGCGACGACAATGAAAGCGACGTAGCAGAACAGCACGCCAAAGATCCGGAACCAGTTGTCCAGCTCGATCATCAGCCGCGACACGAAGAAGATCGGGTTCTGCCGATCGAGGTCGCGCGTTCGCATCCGCTCTTCAATCGTGTCCTTGTTGGCGACGTAAATCACGAGCTGGAAGACGAGCTCGAAAATGATGAGCAGCTGCGCAGAGAACAGCGTCGGCCACAGCGACTTCCACGTGAGCTCATTCGACGAGTAGCACTGGAGACCAATCAACTCGAGCGTGGAGTCCTTCTTGCACTCGACGTTGCGAAGGAACACCGCAAAGCACGCCGCGAGTGCGTAGAAGAGCAAGATCCGCCAAAACCGGCGACGGTGCTCGAAGAATAGGATGAGGAGGACGGCTAGCACCAAGTAGCCGATCTGGAGGATCGACACCTGCGTGCTGAGGGCGACAACTGGATAGCACAGAAGTTAGCGCCATTTCGCCAACCTACCGCCAGCGGGATCAATTCCTCAAAGAGAACATACTCAGAATGGTGATCAGGACGAGAGCGTCCAGATGCGTGAAGAACACCTGCTTCGCATCCTCGAGCCACAGTTGAATCCCCGTACTCCACCCTCCACGCCGGATCCTCTGTAAGCCGAGCAGCAAGCATCATGGCGAGTCCGCAACGTGAGTTTGGAGCAGCGAAAGGCAACGAAGTGCAGACCACTTACATTGCGAATGTCGGCATGCGCCAGAAATGCGGAGGTTCCTTGGCGAGCTTGATCGTCGTCGGCATCTTCCGAAGAGGACTGGCGATTGATACGTGTTGCTGCACGCTGGCGCGAGGACTCGACCAGAATGTCTTGGTACCGCCAGTGCATGCGCAGCGACAGGTAGATCAGCACAAGGCACACATTGTGGATGCCAATGTCCAGGATCGGATAGTGAAACGGCAGCAGCCCGAATTCGGTGTAGTCGCTGCCGTCCACGGCTTGGATGGTGAGGTTGCTGAAGTACTCGGCCGCGGACAAGCAGGTCCCGTACACGAGCATCCCCCAGGCGAACACTGACGTCGATGACAACCCGTACAACGCGAGGGTCACGAACGCAAGGCCGATCAGCGGCGCCGATGCGTACGACGGGTACGACACACTCCAGACAATCGCTGCGACGCAGCCAAACAGCAGCCCGCCTTCTCGGACGAAGATGCGAACCACGAACGGCTGGCTCTTGAGAAGTTCCTGCACATCAGTAGTCGCCTCGTCGTGGGGAGGCAGTCGTTGATATGGCGAGCGAGGGTCTTCACCAAACTCGACGACTTCCAAGTCCATGGCCGCGTTCGAGTAGATCGAACGCATCGATCCTCTGATGCCGCTCTCGGTGGCCTTCGCCTTTCGGGCCTGCGCCTTCATTCGTTCCGCCTCAGCTACCTCTTTGTGAAGGTTGTGCAGCTTGGCGCTGCAGAGCAGCAGCAAAACCTGGCACACCGCCAGCACGTAGTACTGCCAATCCACGTTGTCGCTTCGAAAGTCCCCAAATCCACAGTACTTGGCTGCCTTCTGGAACGCTTCTCGTGATCGAACTTGGTTGAATTCGCTCAGGTACCTGTCAAGACGCCGCCAAATGCGTCAACATCAGACAAACGTCTCACTTACCGCAACTGATTGGCAGCGGGTCACGTACCATAGCGAGATGAACAGAACGTTCAACAGCAGTAGCACACGCGTCGCTTGCAGCCCGAAAAAGGTGCTGACTCGACTGGAAGTCCGTGTCGCCGAAGTCGGCCTCGAGGAAGTCGAAGCCGCTGCATGCGCTGCCATGGCGCGCGCCGCAAGCTCCTTCAGCGTCACTTTCTTTGCGAAAAAGGTGTACCGCGCAAGACGCTCGATCAGTAGCAAGTAGTACACCGCCGGCGCGAATGCTGGTACTGCCACGGCCGCGACCAGCAGGAGGACTGCGCAGGTCGCATCGAGTCCTTGCAGCAGCGACTGCTTCCGGTCTCTCCGGGCGTTGCCGCCGTGGTTGAAGAATTGCTCACCCATCTCGAAGAAGTCGAAGTCGTTCATGTGCTGCTGTTGGTCGAGACGGTCGCGGTGCTTCTCGAGTCGGCGAAGCGTGTAGAACAAGTGCACGGCGCTGGCGGCGAGCACGAGAGCGTCGAAGACGAAGGCGACCGCGTAGTCCTTGGCGCCGCGCATGTAGGAGAACCCGAACAGGTCGGCGACGGACTCGAGCGTCGTCATGTCCGGGCTCGGCGCGGACTTGAGCAGAAAGATGGCGGCCGCGTGGCCCGCACACGCGAGCAGCGAGACGAGCAGCGTGGCGAGCGTCGCGACCCGCGACTGGAACGAGTACACGACGCCGTAGCAGAAGACGAGCAGGTAGTAGAAGGACACGAAGTTGGCGCGCGAAACGGCGGCGACGGCCAGACACAGCGAGAAGACCGTGTCGGCCGCGAAGTTGAGCGCCGAGAGCGCGCGCGCCGACAGCGGCGGCTTGGTCGGCGCCGCCGCTGCCGAGCCCGAGAAGGCCATGGACACCGCCATGCCGTGCGCGGGCAGCCGGCGCGAGCTGCCGAGCGCCATGTAGGACGGCGCGCGAGAGAAGGACGACGGCGCGCGCATCATGGCGGGCGCGGAGCGTGCGGACGGCGTCTTACGGGCGCCCAGCGTGGGCGTGGACGCCTCCTCGTACGCGGCGGACGCGAGCGCCGTCAAGTCGCCGTCGTCTCCGTCGAGGTCGCCGGCCGCCAGGCGCGAGCCCGTGGGCGTCAGCTGGATGCGGCCGTCAGGCACCACCGCGAACGAGTGCGCCGCCCGCGGGAGCGGCTTGCCGCCGCCGCCGCCGTGGCCCGAGGCCTGCCGCCGGCGCATGCTACTGCTGCTGCTGCTATTGCCGCTGGTGCTCCGCTCCTTGTCGTCGTGCAGGTGATTGGGTGCGACCAGAGGACGCGCGGAGGCCTGTGGACGGATCCCTGGAGGTGCTCGAGGCCCGGCGTGTGCGTCGCGGCGAATGGGCCGAGTGGTCGGGTCGGTCGTCTCCGCGCTTGGTGTCCGTCGGAGTGCGAGGAAACCTGGTTGCGCCAGTAGTGTGCTCGAATATGCGGTGTCTTCAATATATCATATTAGTGTGAATATGAAATTGTGCAACACTAGTTTCATATTATCTCCCTTAAAGAGAGTAATCGATGTATAAATTGATACCATGTATTATAAATCATAATATGTTGTTTGTTTTGCAGACAGACATACGCGACATGTACTGTTTTGTGGGCGGAAAGAGTAACCCTCGGAGGGTTACACGCATTCTCACCGTGTTGAACGCATACCACTCACGAATAAAAAAGAGCTCGCTCAACTCAATGGGATCTGCAAAAATATCTTAACTCAGTTCTTAAAACGCCGAGGTGAACTTGGGCGATATTTCATTGTAATGATTGCTGTTAGGTGCTGCACGCAGGAGAGCGAGTGAGCTTGCGGGATGGGATGGGACACAAGAGCCAGAAGATCGCGCAACTTTAGCTCAATCCCTTAGGTTGCTGCTGAACTTGACCCGGTTGAAGCTGCACATGACACTCATCGTCGCGTCACATGTACTGCATGTAGCTGCCCTCCTTCTCCAGCTGGTCCAGCTTGTTGCCGAGCGCGCGGCCCATGGCCAGTCCGTTGTCCTTGCCGCCGCCGGAGCCCGCACTGCCGCTGCCCACGCCAGCGCCCGCGCCGGTGCTCCCGCTCAGGTTGAGCATGGACGCGCTGGTCGAGCCCGACAGCGAGAACGGCGGGAGGCCGCTCGAGGACGCGGCGCTTGGTCGCAGCTGCGCGGACGAGGCCGTGCGGTACGAAGGCGCGGCGGGGCCCATTGTCGCGGAGGTCGACAGGTGCGCGTGCCGGTCGCTTTGGAACACGCTCTGCTGCTGGAACGACTTGGCGTTGCGGATCGCCGGCGCGTTGTCGGACGGCTGCTGCAGTTGCTGCCGCTTGGTCGACGACGTCTGGCGCTGCGCCGCTTTCGCTGCGGCTGCTGTCCCCGCTGCAGATGCGGCCGCCGCGGCCGCGCGTTGCTGCTGCGCCAGCCGCTCGTTCTGCTTCTCGTTCAGCATGATCGGCGAGTCCAGGAACTGGCACTTGCAGTCGCAGTCCGTCACGGGGCAGACCGAGTGGGACGAGAACCACTCGTCGATGTGGTGGGCGTGGCCGCCATGCTTGCACGACTGGCACCACGTGAACCACTCGACAAACGGGATGCTCGACAGCTGCGCCAGGTTCTCGTACTCGCTTTTGCCGCTCTTCGGGTCCTTCAGCACCGACCCACTCTCCCCGGCAGCGCTGACGAGCGCGTTCACAGTCTCGGCCGTCTGTTTCGACCGCCGGTGCGCAAGCTCGAAGTACGGGTTCAGCGAGCCGAACGGGAGCAAGCACAGCGCGCATTGCGGCAGCGGCTTGCGGCACGTCGGGCAGCACGAGAGCTTGGGCTTGGTCCGGTTCAGCCAAGACGAGTGGGAGCCACCAAGGCGAAGCAAACTCGCCAGCGACAGTGTCGTGTTGCAGAAGCTGCAGCGAACAAAGAGCTGGGGAGGTACTGCCATCGTGGAGGGGGCCGATAGTTCCGCGCCGAGTTCTTCTCCGTCCGGGTCGCGCGAGAAGCTCGCGAACCCATTCAAAAGGTCTTCCAGCTGCGCTCGGCCGACGTCAAAGCGCGCTCGCTCGTGGAACAACTGCCAGCGGTTCAGCAGATCCTTATAGATCTGAATCCACCTGTCCATTGGCTGTGTCCGCGTCATCTGTGCGGCAGGAAGGCGAGCGGCAAGCAGCGCTAGCGTCTGGATGTCACCGGTCCCGTCCAGGTACTTCTGCAGCAGTCGAACGCCGACTTCGTTTAACCCCGTGATCACTAGTCCCTGCAGCCGCCCGAACCGCTCGCTCTCGTCCTCCAGCTGCAAAATGTAGTTGCGCAAGTCGTCTTCGGCCAGATAGCGGCATGCGAATGCGACGCGGTCGCTCAGCGGCAGCGTTGAATCCGTCAAAATGGCCGAGTACGAGCCAGCAGACACGGGCTTAGCAGAGTTCATGCCCGACAAGCCGTCCACGCTTCCCCATTGCCGCCGGGGGTTCCCACGACGGGGAGGTTGCGGCTGGCTCGCGCGCGAGCTGCTGCTGGTGGTCGCAGACGCGCTCGCAGCACATAAGAACGCCAGCATGGCATGCAAGTATCGCGGCTGGCTTGTGGACACGATCTCATCGCGCTTCAGCAACTGCTGGCACATGCCTGACCAAAGAGCTTGGCCGGCAGGACTGACCGTGGACGACGAGTAGCCAGCCACCGCCATTGCCACCAGCTGCAGCACGTCCGATGAGTACGCAGACGTGATACCAATGTTGAGGTGCTGAGACTGGCTCAACCACATCGCCCCCTTCTGCAGGTAAGATACCGCGGAGCTCAGGTCACCGTGAAACACTGCGATCGCTGCAGCTCGGTCGTAGCGTCCATCCATCTCACAGCGGCTCAAAATGTTGCTGAGCTCGTAGCGCGCGTTCTCATTCCACGATCGATGCAGAGCGGAGGCGCCGTCGTCAAACGGCTGCTTCTGAGGGTTCCACACTCCCGAGTTGCTCTTGTGGAGCGGCAAGTGTCCACGCCCAGACGCGTTCTCAAAGCCCTGCGTACCCACTGAGGACGAGCGAGCTACGCCCTGCCCGCAGTCTGGATCCCAATTGCACGCCAGTTCGCTCAGTCGACGACCGAGACCCTCAAAGTACTGGCATCCAAGAATCGGATCAGTCTTCATCAAGGATGCGATCTTGGGCAAAGGTTGGCGAGACGCTTGTCCTTCCTCGCCAACTGCCTCCCATCCGCCGGTCACATCTCCCAGCGAGCTGTTTGTTGTGAGCAGGTTCTTCACGCCGACGTTGACGAGTACGTTGGGGTCAAACGGCCAGCCTCGCAGCGCTCCGGCACTCGCAACGTTCGAAACAGGCCCACCCGCGCCATTTGAGGCCTTGGATTGGGCAATTCGAGACGCCTGGATCCGTCGAAGCGCCTCAACTTGGTCCACCCACAGCCAAAGCTGCCGCAGTTGTCGCTCGCGTGGGGTCCGGTCGCTAAACAACTTCAGGTTCTTGGACAGCACGATCGAGTAGCCAGTCTTGGCGAGCTTGTACATTTGGCTGGAAATGTCGTCATCCACAACGGCGTTCATACCAATGTCTGCATCCAACGCCAGGCGGCTCGAGGTTGCCGTGCCGAGCCCAGGCCCGTTCGGTATTCCCCCGAACAGCAACTTGCCGCAGCTGAACGCGATCGCACCGGTCGACGACATGGTGACCGGCATCGAGTCGTGAACCGAAATGTCTTCGATCTCACCGGAGATGGAAGCCGTCAGGAGCCGATTCGGAAACGCAGCCGCAGTCACTTGATTCTTGCTCAAGCTCGCCGCCGATCGCCGCGGCTGGTTGCGCGACTCGACGTTCTGCCACGAGAACGACGTCAGCGCCTCCGATGTGTATCGTCGGCGGAATGGCTTGCGGAGCACGTCGGACCCTCCGCTTTCGTGCGAAGCGATGTCCCAAAGCGAGATCCACTTCTCATCGGCCGACGCCGTCACAAGAATCCCGGGCTTGGACGGACACCACGACACCTGGGACAGGCTCTTGCTCGTCTGTTGAATGGTGAGCAGCGGGCCTGTCGACGACTCGAGCTGACGGATATCCCAAACCTTGACCGGCTCCTGAGGACTGTCGCTGAAGGTGGCGAGGATGTTGGGGCGGTGCTCGTCAAAGGCGACACCCAGCACGCCCTTGTTGTGCGCCACGACGCTCAGCGGGGACGACTTGGAGCGCAGGTCGTAGATGCGCAGCCACTTGAACCCCGTGCCCGTTGCCAGGCATGTGGGCTGCAGCGGGACCCACGAGAGCGCCAACGTCGCTTCCGAGTTGGACAGCTCGTGCACTGGCTTGCTGTTGGCCGTCGCTAAGCTGCCGCCGCTCCCGACGCCGACGCTGACGCCGCCCGCATTACCCACACCTCCGCCACTTGCCATGCCGCTCTTCCTCGCGCTCCTCGAGCTCTCCAGCGCGCCTTCGCCGTCGATCATTGCCTCGCTACTCCCGCCGTTGCCAGCCGCCTCCGAGGCCGCGGCTGAGCCATTCGCGCCGGCGCCCGCGACGCCCGCGGCCGTGTTGAGGTCCCACACGAGCGTGCAGAAGTCGCTACGCACCTTTTCGAAGCCCGCGGCGAGCTGGTTAGGCGCCGCGCGGTTCCAGGCGACGGCGTGGCACGGGCGGCTGTACTTGGGCAGGAACTCGCGGGCGGCGCGCGCGCGCGGGTCCTGGAAGTCGCTCAGCACGACCTTGCCCGATCCCGTGCCGGCGGCGATGAGCAACGGCTTGGACGCGAACGGGTACCACTCGAGGCACTTGAGCTGCGCCACCTTGGCGTTGATCTTGACCACGCGGAACGAGCGCTTGCGCTGCGTCGTGGCCTGCGCAGAGGCGGCGGAGGCGGAGGAGGAGCCATCACCGCCAGAAGAGGACGACGACGTGGAGATCTCAAACAGTCGCAGGTTGTCGGCGCCCACGGCGAAGAGCGACGCGTCGTGCGGAGACCACTCGACCACCGTGCGCTTGCTCATGCTCGCCGCCTTGTGCTGCTGGGAAGTGATGGCGTGAAGGGAGGCGAGGCTGATTCCGCCGGCGCGCACATCTTATAGCCCCTTCAAGACGATACATTAGATTAGGCAGTGCAGGAGGTGGCGCCGAAGTTGAAGTAAGTTGATTCGCGAACTAGATTATCAACACTTCGCTACGCGAAGTGCGCCTAACCACTGGCTGCATCTAGTCTACGGGCTTAACCGTGTGAGCAGGTTCGTGTTGAAAAATACCCGGACTCACGCTTGTGGATGTGCCGGTCGGCGCAGCAAGCCGCCTGGGCCTTGGTCGGTC
>JAADYF010000655.1:0-15846 GCA_023338175.1 Phytopythium delawarense
GCTGGACCGCCAGTGAGCGGCTACTATTATGTTTCAGAGGTACAGAGGTGGATACAGTCTCCGGTCAGTCACATAAAACGAGTCGACTACCTAGGGTTTCGGCGGGTCCATCAGCCGGGGCAAGAACCCACAGATGTATACATTCACACAATGTATGTGTCAATAGAGGTTGAAACGCAGGAAGACCAAGCTTAATGTGATGACGCGCGCGATTGCCGTGTCAGGATATTCGATTCCAGGGGCTCGCTCAGCCGTTTCTTTGGCCGCCAGCCGGGCCAGCATGCCATCCCTATGCGGAGGCTTTGCCCGGACCCAAGATACCCGAGGATGCAGCATCGGATTGGGCATCCTCCACGGTACTGTACCACACAGCAACACCTTGTCTCGATCCTGTCGTGAGACTTGAGTCCACGTGGAGACCGGTGCCACGCAGCGACCGACCGAGATTAACCCGCGGGGCCGTCGGCGGTCGCCTCGTCGTGAGGTTCGAGTCTTTCATTCATTCACTGCGAGGGTCTTTCCAACGCAAGCGAGCGTTGCGACACACGGCGGTGGTGGTCGCGCCCATCCCATCCACCGGTAGGTCCCGCACTCGTCCGTGTTAAACTGCGAGGCTGGTGCGCTGGAGCCACGCGATTGGGCCTTGCACACCACCGACAGTCGCGCAATTGCACGCTGCGACTCGCCGCGATGGATACACCGCAGCCCCCTCCATGCCCAGCATTGCTCACACCGGCGCGCGGTCCCAGGCCCAGACAAAACCAGCGGAGTCGAGCGTGACCTGCACGACTGTCCTGATCCTTGTGCTGCAGCGCCGTCCTCGTCCCCCAAACCATCCTGTCGCCTCGACAGGTTTGGCTTCATGTGTGGTGCGTGGCATGAGTCTGAACTCCTACCGGTATAAACCGGTACTCACGAACGTCACAGGTATCAGGACCGATTCAAACCGGTACAACTACCGGTGTACTGAAAACCGGTATTCGTCGGTCGAGAGCCAAAAAATGTGCGGCCTTCACGGAAGCGAGCGAGCCCGACGTGAAAGCCGCAGGCGTGCTGGGCGGCCGGGAGATCGGAGAAGCCAAGCAGCATGGGGGGCAAGCAATCGCGCGTGGAGGCGTCGGACGTCGAGACGGAGCTGCATGCGCACGAGGCGCGCGGCGAGGGCGAGGTGCGCGCGTCCATCCGCCTGACACCGGCGCTGGTGGACCAGATCAAGCACCCGGAGGGCGGCGCGTCGTCCTCTTCCTCGGCCTCGGCCCCCGTCCACCTGGACGCGCAGTGCGTGCCACTACGAGCTTGACGCGGACAGCGCGGTCCACACAGGCGACTGACGGGGTTATGTGGCGCGGCAGACAGCAGGTGGCGCTCAAGAAGCAGCTGCAGCTGGCGTACGCCAAGGTGAGCGCGTGTGAAAGCGAATGCTGTCGCGGAGCGAGGGAGGCGCTGACGAGGGCGATGGATGCATACGTGGCTGGCTGGCAGGGCGCCGAGGACTTCCGCAAGGAGATGGAGGCCAAGCAGAAGCAGTCGCCGGCGCAAGACCCGGCGGCGCAGGCCAAGCTGGCCAAGGAGCAGGAGGCGCGCGAGAACGCGCGCGTGGCCGCGCTCATCGCCGACATCAACCAGAAGAAGTACCGCGCGCCCATCAACGACGTGCAGTGCGCGCCCGAGCGCGACGCGTGCCTGCAGTGCTATAGAGACGAGCAGAGCGACGTGCTCAAGTGCAAGGAGGTCGCCGACGCCTTCGTGCGCTGCGCGCAGGTGCACACCGAGGTGCGTCCCGTGCCCATAGGAGGTGAGTCTCATCTCGCTGACATTGGATCCCCGTTCATGCCACGCCCAGAAATTCGTCAAGGACGAGTAAAGCGGGCGGTTCCTCGACGAGAATCCCGAGACGGTGCGGGGAATCGCCGAGTGTTGAGGCCGAGAAGAGCGAGTCAATGAACAGAGCTTGAGGCTGGTCGCGTTAAAAGCGCTCTTGGGCGTCTTGATGGCTGTCTTTACGGCGTGGTGATGGCATGAACCAGTTGCAGAGTCTGAAGTGCATAGTGTTTCGTGTTTAAAGTCAGTTCCCGAGATCGACCAGCTCGCCTTCGTCAGGTCGATGGGCCATGCGGCTAACTGTGTCTCGGAGCGGCCGGGGTCCCCGCTCGCGGTGGCTGTCTACTTCTTGACACCGAGGATGTTGCCGATGAGGCCCGGGCGAACGTACTCGGCGGGCTCCCGTGTCTCGGCGCCAAGACCCGCGAAGCTGTCGACCTGGATGATGATCTCGCGCGCCGCCTCCACTTCGTCGATGGTCTGCTGCTCCTGGATGGTCGGCGAGCGCTTCTGCTTGCGCACGCTCGACAGGATCTGGTCTGCCTTGACCGCCTTGGGCAGCGTGTCGTTCAGCAGCGCCACGCGGTCCTCCTTGTTGCTCGAGATGAACATGTTATCCGAGAGAAGCGAGCGCACACCAGAGTCGGTCGAGATCAGGGTCGCCACCTTGCGGGCCTGCGCATCCGTGGGGAGGTCGTACGGCAGGCCGAACGGGAACGACACACCGCGCATCACAAGACCAACACCCGGCACGGGGAAGTTCTTCGAGATGCCGACGAGGCCCTGCTGCGCATCGTAGCACAGCTGCGTCATGGCGTAGTCGAAGATGGCGTCGATGCCCTCGACATGGCGGTTCGCCTTGTAGAACCAAAGCGCCGAGTAGCCGAGGTAGATGCTCGAAAACACGTCCGCGAAGCGACCCGACACCATCTCGGCGAACTTGAGCTTCCCGCCCAGCACCAGCGCAATGTCCGCGCTCGCGGCAAAGTTGCGCGAGATCTTCTCCAGCTGCGACTCGTAGTGCTCAAGCAGACTGCCCTTCTTCTTGAAGCGCGAGCGCGTGACCGCCGTCGAGAGCGACCCCAGCGTGTTCTCCAGGCCATGCTTGGCCAGCTTGTTGACCTCGCGCTTGAAGCCCTCGATGTCGTCTCCTTGCTGGATGGTCTTGATCAGGTCGTACAGGTGCGGGTGAGCACGGGTGAGACCCTGGCCGAAGATGATGAGCGACCGCGTCAGGATGTTGGCGCCTTCGACTGTGATCGCCACCGGCATCGTCGTGTACATGTTGGCCATAAAGTTGTTCGGGCCCTTGCAAATGCCGGCGCCGCCCAGCACATCCATGCCGCGGATCACCGTGTCGCGCCCGCGCTCCGTGATTTGCTGCTTGCAGACGCCACTGATGACCGCGGGCTGCTCGTGCTGGTTGATCATGGCGTTCACCATGTGCTGTCCGCTCTGCATGATGAACGTGTTGCTCCCCATGACAGCGAGTTGCTCCTGGATGCCCTCCAGGTTCGCAATAGGTACCTTGAACTGCTTGCGGATGCGCGCGTACGCACCGACAGCGTTGACCGACACCTTGGCGCCGGCGACACCGCAGCCAGGCAGACTGATGGAGCGGCCCTCGGCCAGGCAGTCCATCAGCATGTTCCAGCCGTAGCCAACGCGCGTCTGCCCGCCGATAATCTTCGACATGGGGATGAAGACATCCTGGCCCGTCACCGGGCCGTTCATGAACGGGATGCTGATCGTGTCGTGGCGAAGTCCCATCTGGAGACCCGGGTGGTTGCGCTCCAGCAGCGCGACCGTGATGCCCGGGTTGCCGGTGCCCTTGAGCAGGCCCTGCGGGTCCTTGACGTCAATGGCAAGCCCCACACACGTCGCCACGGGCGCCAGCGTGATGTAGCGCTTGTTGAACGTCGCGCGAATGCCAAGGACGCCGTCCTGCTCGCACACGACACCCGTGTCGCGCATGTTGGCAGCATCCGAGCCCGACGACGGACCAGTGAGGCCGAAGCACGGCAGGTGCTCGCCGGAAGCAAGCGCCGGCAGGAAGCTCTTCTTCTGCTCCTCCGTACCGTAGCGTAGCAGCAGCTCCGCAGGGCCGAGCGAGTTGGGCACGCAGACCGTGACGGCGGCGGCGGCACTGCGCGTGGCGATCTTGGTCACGACCATCGAGTGGCCGTGCGCCGTGAGCTGGAGGCCGCCGTACTCCTTGGGGATGATCATGCCGAGGAAGCCCTTGTCCTTGATGAACTTCCAGGCGGCGGGCGGCAGGTCCTGGTTGATGCCGATCGAGTAGTCGTCGAGCATCTCGCAGAGCTGCTGCACCTCGTTGTCGATGAACTTCTGGTCCTCGGCCGTGAGCTCGGCCGTGTACTTGTCCAGCGCCGAGAGCTTGGGCTTGCCCGAGAAGATGTCGCGGTCGAAGCCGACCGTGCCGCTCTCCAGCGCCGCCTTCTCCGTCTCCGACATGCGCGGCATCATGCGCTTCGCCAGCTTGTACAGCTGCCCGTAGAAGATGCCGCGCGACTGCAGCGTCTGCACCGCCGGCAGCGCCGTGCGCAGCGCCAGCGACGAGTGGCGCGCTACAACCGTCTTGGCGAGCACCGCGGGCGACAGCATCGTCACTAATAGAGGAGATGGAGGACCCGAAGCCTTGGATTCGATGCGCGAGGGCGGCCGACGATCGGAAAGTGCGGCGAAGGCAAAGGGTCGCTTTGCTTCACGGCGAACTTCAAAAACCCGGCGACGCCCCGACGTGCGTCTTGAAGAGTGATGGTGCAAATAACGCCGCAGACCTGTGGAAATTGATCCACGCGGTTTTACGTGAGCCAATGAAAATGCTGCAGACGAGGCCGGCGAGATTCCGACGTGAAGGGAGTGGCGATGTGACGCGGATGCGTCAGTGCTGGCGTGAAACGCGGGTGGACCACACTATCACTAGACCATTTTGGGAAATCGAAGCTCTCTCATGTCCAATACCTCTAATTTTTATGTGATCCAGCTTTGAGAGTACAAATGTAATTCCAGAGGCTGCCGGAGCGGTTCGGTAATTTTGTATAGAACTCAGATGCTGAAAATCGGAGAGGCACATTTGACGCGGCGCAGCCATTGCTGCACCCAACTATATTGGCAAGTGATGCTTGTTCACCGAATACAGGCGGATTTTACCTCCAATCGCGCATATGTAGGTACGAATGTTCCAAATACATATGTAGTCGAACATTATAAAATATAGAGAGGTTATTCAGAGCGGGAATCGACGAATCGATTCCTTTGTTAGTTACCTTGTAACCCTGTCATTGGCACCGTTACCCCGCGAGAGTGGCAGTTTTAGGGGAATGTTTTGAAACGGATTAGCCAATGGGAATCAACGAATCGACTCCGTAGTTGGTTACAGTCAAGCCTGCGGATAAGCCGATCCAAGATATATGCAAAAATGAAGTTATTGGCGCTAAAGAAAGGTGAGCAAATGGTCAAAATACTGGATAATGTAAGGTTTATGGTATTATATTTTGTAGGTTATGTAAAGATAGTGTCGACTTATTGGGTGGTTTGTCTGTAATACAGACCAATCGCAACCGCTGCAACGATGGCTTCAGACGTCAATCCGTTTCGTGCTTCAGATTTGGTGTTGCGATCTTCCGCAAGCGTACGTCACCCCACTTCGACAAGCGTAACTGCCTCGAACGTCAATCGAATGCACTCCAATTTATTCACAACCGGCGGAGGTACATGTATCCTCCAGTCTCACGATCCACCCACCCACACATCACAAGCACGCATGCACACTGCCACAGCTCCACGTGACTGCACTTGAGTGAGATCCGCCGCTTGCTGTTGGTCCAAATCGACGCGAGGGCGTCGTGTTGAAGATGTTACAATAGCCTTCTCCGCGGCGCCGGAGCGCGTCAACGGAGAGTCCTGCAGGCAGCCAGCCGCCGCTCCGTCCTGGTCCAACGGGTGTCTCCACTCGTCTCGAGCCCATGGGCCAGTTGAGACGGCCGAGACCCACCGACGAGCCGCACGGCGCGCGTCCGCTGCGTCGCCAGCAATTCCGCGTTGTCTGCTTCCCGCCGCCATTCGCCTCTTCTCTCACTGCCAGCCTCCTCCGTCCGCACGAACAGTCGGGGGCGGCTTCAACTATCGACCTAGCATACGGTCTGAAGGGTGTTGAAGAGGTCGCCGGCCAGCTTGCGGGTCGACGGCTTCCGCGAAAGCGACGATATTTCCTGCAGCGTCTCAGGCAAACTCGGCAGCTCCAAACTGAGAGATCCACCGCAGCAATTTAAGTCGTCAGCCGCGAGAGAACAGAGAAACGTCCGCGATTCGCCGCGGTCAACAGACACCCCACGTACCCTTTCAAGAACGTGAGATCCTCACGGAAGTTGAGGATCGTGTAAATACCGAAGCGTACGATGTCCTCGTCGTTGTCCTTGAGCATCGACTGCAGCCCGCGAGCGAATTCGTTCTTGAGCGAGTCGGCAAATGCCTGTCGGATCGACTGGAGCTCGCACAGCTCCTTGAGGCGCTTCGCCACCTCATACCGCGTGAACGGCTGACACTCGGAGTTGATATCCGCGAGGACCACGGACAGCTCCTCGAAGTTCGGGGGTGTCGACGACTTCGGAAACAGCTCGCCAGGGCTCGACCAATCCTCCAGCAAGTCGAAGCTGTGCAGCAACACACAAACATAACACACAATCGACGGGACGCATCGCAATGACGCAGGCACACGAGTCGCAGCCAGACGACAAAGCCCCGCCATTGCCGCAGCGCATACAGTTCCGTAGAGTTGAGCGACTCTTCTATCCTCACACGAGGTGAGCAACATGATTGCCGTGAGCAGATCATGCGCTCGCGCATCGAGAAGCGAATGGCAAACCTGAGGTCGGGGAAGGCTTGCATGCACTCGTCGATCGATCGGCAGTCCTTCCGAATCGCATCCGTGGTTGCCACGAAGTGCTTTTCGTCGCCCTGCGCCACCCGCCGACGGCAGCCATAACACTCAGGATCCGCGAAAAGTATCCCGCAAATTGGTACTCGCGATACTCACCGAGCACAGGTTGAAGTCGACGCGGATCGTGCTCTTCATCGCAAGACGGTGCAGCTCGATCCGGAAGAAAAGTTCTTCAGCAGAGACCACGGCAAACGCTTCAATCTGTTGGTCGCAGCACCGTCAGAACGGGATCAGCAACATGACGAGATGGTGGTCCCAGACAGACATGGACATTTGTACGCACACTCCAGTCCTGGTTGCAGTTGAACTCAATACCCCGGGTCTTGAGAGCGTGCTGAAGCGTCTCAAAGACGGTCGAGGCCGACTCGCGGGACTCGAACGACGGGTTCACCTGGAGGTACTCGACCTCGTGCGCATCCGGCACTTCTTCCGCCGGGATGACCACCCCAGCCAGTGACGAGCCTGCGAACGGCGACGCGAACTCGGGCGGAGACGCGAAAAAGGCCGACCCCTGCTTCTTCTGGACGGACTCGAACACTCCGTTCATGGCCGAGTCGTCGTCGTCCAGGTCGTGCAGGGACGCGGGGGCGGTCGTAAAGGCCACTTTCCCTCCCGCCGCCGGCTCGAACAGGGCCTCGTTCTGCTTCCGCCGCCAGCGTCAAAACATTCAGCATCCCAGCGACCGTCCGGAGGCCAAGCTGTTGGGCGAGAAAGCAGCGGAGCCACGCACCATGGACTCGAAGCGCGCGGACGTGACGAACTCGGTCGCCAGGTTCGCGCGGCGGTAGACCACGTCGCGGTCCGTGTCGACCATGGCGCTCAAGCGCTGCAGGCCGCCCGGTATACTGGGCGTCAGTATAATTCGCCCACGATACAAAACGGAAGAAGCAACCCAAAACGTCTCGCCCCCAGTATACCGCGGCGCGGCGGGCTGGCGCACCAACCCATCGATCGCCGCCATGGACGGCGACGCCACTCGACGGAGCACCCGCCGCGGGCCGCGGGCGACGCACAAGAAGGGAGAGCGGGCCACGCACCTCGTCGAGCACGAAGTCCTCGCGGTGCTGCACCTCATCGATCCAGTCGTCGTCTCGGTCATGGCGGGCCATCGGGGGGCGTTCCTGGCGGCTTGGCGCGCTTGCTTTTGCTTTTCTCTTTTTTTTCAAGGAAGGCCCACGAAAAGCCAGGGCGAAGGCTTGGGCATTCAAATCGCAAGTTGTCCCAAGTAGGTTCGCATTCTGGGAGTTACGCTTCGTATTAAGTGCGATGGGTTACGAGAAGGATAACCTTTCGTGTGGCGCACACCGATGCGCACTTGACCTGGTTGCATGCATCAATCGGGCATCTGCTTCTGCGTCGGGCTTGGGCTCTGCGGGCCAAATTGTGTTCGGCATCTGCTGGAGAGCGCTCTCAGGCCGCCCTGCAACGCTCCGAAGGCCCAAAGCGGAAGCCTGCAAGACGCACATTCTCTCGGTGTGCAGCCTCGAGCCTGTGCGTGTTTCTCTCACCGGTTGCCCAACGCTCTTGAAGCGCTTGTCGTGGGCCACTCATTGCTCCATTGAGCCCACCACCGTCACAAAACTCTCAGGAGCCTCCACCGTAGTTGCCAGATGCTCTTCGGACTCGCTGTGGTCCGGTGTGAGCCCTTCGAACCCACACTGTACGAGTCTAGCAACAGTCTCCACCGGGGCAGCTGGCAGCGACTTTGTCAAACGCAACACCATCACTTGCTCACCTGCGACCCTCGCACCACTGGTAAACTCCACGGCCCCGCAACGACTCACTCGCTCGCAATGAGCTCGCAACGGCAACGGCGGGACACCGCCATCTCTGGCAAGATCGCCTGCCGCTTGCGACAACCTGTGCGCCTTCTATCACCGTGGCCGCCACGATGGCCGGCCCATCTTTGTGCTTCAGTTGTGACGTCGGCAGCCGTCACCGCCGCCGCACAATGCCAGCCGCGTCTCAACACTCTGATTACAACCGCGAGCCTTCCTTCAGTCTCACTCAAAGCCCAAGATGTTCGTTCCTCCTTGGACAGCGCGCGACTGGCATGGTTCTATCCGACAGCCGATGAGAAAACCTCAGCCGACCGAAGCAGCGCCAGTCGTCTCTCACTTCCTAATCTTCAGCCGACACCACAAGCCGACCCCAAGCTCCGAGCCCTTCCGCCCAAGCACCAATGGTGAACTTCTCGACCGTGGACGCCGGCGGCAGCGTGCGGATGCCCGAGGTGGACGCGCGCCAAGAGAAGGCGTGGAGCCTCGTGCCATCCGAGTACACCGAGTTCCGGCCCAACCCGATCCGCGATATCGTCGACAATATCTCCAAGTGCCCGCGAAACAAGGACAAGGGCCTCATCCCACTCTCCATCGGTCCGTGTTAGCGTGCTCCGTTCTATCTCTCCAAGCCTGTTCTTAGCTCACCGCTACTTCTATCATGTAGGCGACCCGACCGTGTTTGGCAACCTGAAGGCGCCGCAGGTGCTCACCGACGCGGTCGTCCGCAACGTGCAGTCCATGAAACACAACGGGTATTTGCCCACCGCGGGCTCTGACGTCGCGCGTGAAGCCATCGCTCGAGCTCACAGCCCTGTCGGCTTCCCTGTGACCAAGGAGGTGTGTGTTCCCATAGTTGCTGCTCCGGTGCCAAGGAAACCGGTGCTGACACTCGTGCCCTTGGGACGCAGGATGTTATCATCACACACGGCGGCCTGGGCGCCATCTCGATGGCCATCTCCGGCATCGCGAGTCGCGGAGACAACATTCTGATCCCGCGTCCCGGATTCTCGGTCTACGAGGTCGCTTGTGACTCGCTGGGAATCGAATTCCGCTTCTACGACCTGTTGGTATGGCAGTCGAGCTGTGAGTGCACATGCGCCATCCTCAGCACTAGCTAACTTGTTGTCAATCTCGTTGTGCCCATCAACTCTACAGCCAGAGAAGAACTGGGAGGCCGATCTGATCCACATGCAGTCGCTCATCGATGCGCGTACTAAGGCCATCCTCGTTAACAACCCGTCGAATCCGTGCGGTAGCGTCTTCACCAAGGTATGACCACAAACCGGCACGACGACGAGAATGGAGGAAGATGAACTGACCCCGATATCAATGCTGCTGCGTGTAGGAGCACCTCGAGGCCATCTTGACACTTGCAGACACCAGCAAGGTTCCTATCATCACGGTACGCAAGCCTTCGATCCTCCATGCTCGCTCACCCGGCACGCCTAACCGAAGTGTGATCCGCAGGACGAGATCTATGGCGACATGGTCTTTGGCGACGCCAAGTTTTACTCCGTGGCTTCGCTATCCACGACCGTGCCCGTCATTGAGCTTGGAGGTCTGGCCAAGCACTTCCTGGTCCCGGGCTGGCGTGTGGGCTGGCTGATCATCCACGATCGCGCGGGAGCTCTCGAGCGCGTGCGCCGAGGCTTCCTGAAGCTCTCGCAGCTCACGTTTTGCCCCAACTCACTGGCGCAAAGCGTGATCCCGGACCTGCTGATGCCCGAGGCGGGCAGCGCAGCGGAGAAGTCGCTCGCCGAGTTCAAGGCGGACTACTACTCGACGCTCGAGCAAAACGCCCAGTTCACAGTCGACAGCTTGAGCAGCACGCCCGGCCTCGAGGTCGTGGAGCCGCAGGGAGCCATGTATGCCATGGTGAGTGCGCTATCATTGATCATTCCCGGACACCAATAGCGTAGAGTCTGACGCGTTTGCTTGACCGACAGCTCAAGATCGACACGAGCGTGCTCAAGGACGTCAAGGACGACATCGCGTTCGCGTCCAAGCTCATCGAGGAGGAGAGCGTCGTGGTTCTCCCCGGACAGGTGCGAACGCCGTTTTCGTCCGACAGAGGAAGAGGGAACGACGATCTCACTCATTCTGTTGTGTACTCTCCCTCAGTGCTTTGGTATCAGCAACTATCTGCGCATCGTGCTCGCACCGCCGCAGCCCGTCTTGCAGGACGCGTTCGCCCGCATCGACGCCTTCTGTCGGCGCCACGCCGAGCCATGAGCAGGAGGAAGGAATCCCTGCCGAGGATCCCGTCATCATTGTCAAAGTATCAGTTCGTATCGAAATGCACACACATTGAGCTCATCACGCCTCGTTCCGCCGTTGCAACTCTCCTCCCATCTCGTCTGCGGATTGCGGACCGCCCAGTGCCACTATGGAATGCAATGGAGACCCATCGGCATACAATTCCCCAGTCCGCCGCTGTACACGCATCACAATGCGATCGCCGAACACGTCGCGCGGGTCAGCGCGCTTGAGCAGACTGTCGGCCAATCCAAGCCGTGCTCGGGATCTGGAACGAGGCTTCTTGGGTCTGCTGGGCGAGGCCCACGGCTCGAAGCTCAAGTCAACCGGAGCGCTCACTTCCGGATTCCTAGCCTCGAGCGCAACCCGACACCCCAATACCAAGCTCTATCGAGCCACCAATGACGAACTTCTCGACCGTGGACGCTGGCGGGGACGCCCGCACGCCCGAGGTCGACGCGCCTCACGAGAAGGCCTGGAGCGTCGAGCCGTCCGAGCTGACCGTGTTCAAGCCCAACCCGATCCGGGAGATCGTGGACAACATGTTCAAGCTGCCTCGCAACCACGAGAAGACCCTTATCCCGCTCTCCGTTGGTCCGTCCCCGCGTCGATTGGTGGTACCCTCAACTCAACTCTGACGCTGGCGTCTACCTCTAGGCGACCCGACCGTCTTCGGCAATCTCAAGGCGCCCAACGTGCTCACCGACGCCATCGTGCGCAACACGCAGTCCATGAAGCACAACGGCTACTTGCCGATGCTCGGCTCGGAAGCCGCCCGCAAAGCTGTCGCTCAGTCGCACAGCCCCGCCGATTTCCCCGTGGCCAAAGATGTACGTTTGACCACCGACCGAACGGTATGATGGCTGCATCCTGACCTCTCCACCGGCGGCCGTGCGTGCAGGATGTCGTGCTAACGCATGGCGGCGTGGGAGCCATCTCACTAGCCATCCTGGGACTCGCGAACCGCGGTGACAACATTCTGCTCCCCTGCCCGGGCTTCTCGTACTACAATGTGCTCTGCGAGTCGTACGACCTTGAGATCCGCTCCTACAATCTCCTGGTGTGTGCTGCTGCCCCAAGTGGAATGGGAGAATAGAGCAGTCTCTCACATGTTGTCTTGTGTATGAACGCGGCGCATCGACAGCCGGAGAAGAACTGGGAGGCCGACTTGACCCACATGCAGTCACTCATCGACGCGCGCACAAAGGCCATCGTCATTATCAACCCGGGTAATCCTAGCGGCACGGTCTTCACCAAGGTAGCATCAACCATAACGTTGCTACGGAAAGCTGTCGCTGCCAGCTCACCGCATTGACTTCAACACGTGCAGGAACATCTCGAGGCCATTCTAGCGCTCGCGGACACAAACAAGGTGCCGATCATCACGGTATGTCACTCTTCCGTCTGCTTGGCGTTGTCGTGGAAGGCTCGTTCGCCTAATGCGACGGATGGTCCGAACTGTAGGACGAAATCTACGGAGACATGGTCTTTGGCGACGCAACGTTCCATCCCTTGGCGTCGCTCTCGACAACCGTGCCAGTGCTTGAACTGGGTGGTATGGCCAAGCACTTCCTCGTACCGGGCTGGCGCGTGGGCTGGCTCATTGTCCACGATCGTGGTGGCGTACTGGAGCGCGCGCGCCATGGCTTCGCCATGCTTGCGCAGCTTCGATTCGCTCCCAATTCACTCGCACTTAGTGTTGTCCCGGACGCGCTGACACCCGAGCCCGAGAGTGCCGAGGCCAAGGCGCTCGCAAAGTTCAAGGCGGACTACTACGCCACGCTCGAGCGCAATGCCCAGGTGACGGTCGATAGCCTCGCCAAAACGCCTGGACTCGACGTTGTGAAGCCGCAAGGCACCATGTACGCCATGGTGAGCACGGTTCTGCTTCCCATGACGTTGCTGCAGCCTCTTTCAGTGACTGACTGGCGTGCTGTGCCACTTCCTGCAGATCAAGATCGACCCAAGCGCGTTCAGCGACATCAAGGACGACGTCGCGTTCGCATGCAAGCTGCTGGAGGAGGAGAGCGTCGTTGTTCTCCCCGGACAGGTGAGATTGGCGCTGGTTGAATGGTTGTGGCGGTGGCCATGGTGCTCACGCTAGTCTTGGGATGAACAGTGCTTCGGTATCACCAACTACATGCGCATCATGATCGCGCCGCCGCAGCTCATCCTGGAGGAAGCGTTCGCGCGCATGGACGCCTTCTGCAAGCGCCACGTCAAGCCGTAGCGAGCGGGATTCAAGAGCACGTCGACGTTTCGTCATGGGGTTCAAATGTCGTTCGTTGTCTATTCATTCATTTCGGTTCATGCACTGGAATCGTCTGGTTACATAAAGCGCTTGGCTTGGTCGCGGCTTCTCTTGGGTCGAGTCGTCATCGTCTCTCGCTTGGTCGTCATCATCTTGAGCTCTTGATCGCACTCACATGTTGACGTCTCCTTCGTTCTCGTCGGGGCGAAGGATCCACTCGAGCTCCGACAGGTCGACGGCGCGCGCGGGCTGCATGCCCTGCGGCTGCAGGTTGTGCGACACAGCGTACGGCTCGTACTGGCTGTAGATGCCCGTGGCGTCCGGCCGCAACGTCAGGATGACGCCCTCGAGGTACTGCACGCGCTTCCACAACTCGCGCACCATCTCCTCCAGGTCGGCGGTGCGCTGCTGCGCGCGGATCCGCGACCGCTGGGCCGCCACGCGGTTCTTCTTGCGCTGGAGCTCCTCCGGGTCCAGGTGCTTGTCCTCTTCCGACACGGGGATGGTCTCACGCGGCCGGCGGCGCCGCGGGGGCCGGCCCACCTCGGTTTCGTCCAGGACGTTCACGGGCGAGTTGGCCTTGGTCGAGCGCGAGAGCAGCTCCGTCACGTCTGCCTGCGTCACAGTCGGCGGCGCAATGTGCAGCCCCGACGCGTTCATGCCCATTGGATCCATCGCTCGCTCGTTGTGCGGGAGGACCGCTTGTCTGCGAGCTCTGAGTGGCCAGGGGCGAGTTGGAAAGTGTCCAGTGACCGGCCAGACCGGGCGGTCTCCCCTCGGCTCAAGCCGTGGTCGGTGCTTGACTCGACCTCGACGCTGCTACCATCACTCGCCCGCTGGTATCGAAATAGTTGCTTAGTGACCATCCCAGTTCTTGCAAAGAGGCTTGCTGGCTCGCCATGCACTCGCTGGGTCCAGTGCGGGGGCACAAGGAAGGAAGCGCGGGATTCTCGGCATTGGGTGCGCTTTTCGGCAAGTTTCCAGTTGGAAAATGGCTGGACAAGTGTACCCCTCCAGAAGCGTGGGGTTGAACCTATACTTTTTCTGAATTCACAAAAATAGGTATGATGCGTGAAGGAAAGTGGAGGGGTGTGCAGTCGAAACTCACCGTGTTTTGGAGAGACAACGACTGAAGGACCATCATTCGGACCAAGATTTGAACCCCTTCGTGCGCAAGAGCCGGCCGGAACAGCTACATGGCTTCATACGACGTGGGACCTTCGGCATGACGCCCGCTCTCCATCTATCCGAGCCGCTGCTGCGTTCTCGAGTACGCAGCCAACAGAAGCGCACTGTGCGTCTAGTTGGCTGGACTTTGATGCCAAAGTTGGTCGCCAGTGGGGAAGGAAAAGGGGTCGCGGCAGCAGCGACCACGATTGTACCCTTCCCAAGAGCGAGTGACGGTCGCTTGAGCACCGAGTGGATGAGAGAGCGCGGTCGCCACAGGAAGAAGCGCGCGCCACTCCATTTCGGGTACACACGTGTTGCGTCTGTAGCGTGAGCTACAGACACCAAGGTGGAGTCACCGCCAATTGCTCCGGCGGTCGACGAGGAAGCGCTGAGGTTGTGCGAGTTCCGGATGCGTCCCACTGGTGGTCTGTGGTATCATGGCGTGAATGATAATGGTGTGCATGATAATGGTGAGAAGGGGTAACACTGAAGGTGACGATCGAGGAATTCGGTGGAGAATTGGACGCCTGCGTAGTACTTGCTACGGTATGATGCGACTCTAGAGCTAGTCGCCTGTGCCGCTGATATGATCGTCACGGATCGCGAAGCTCTTTCAAGGCCACTTCATTTGAATTATTTCGCCAAGCAGGAGGCGCGGGAGCGCGTACCATTCGCTCGCTCCTCGCTTACAAACCTCCCTCACACCATGAATCCTCCCTCATTTCGCACATGCACACGCATTTCCCTCCACTCCACCGCCGCGTTGACCGTACCCCTTGTCGCCAACATGTCCGTCTCACCACTGTGTTGTCTTGACACTGGCAGCTCCAATCGCATACCACTGGTCCGTCCCACTTGCTCGAAAGATCTTGCTCGTACTCTGGCAGCTATCGCTGTCGCGCTGCCTGGTCGACAGAGCAGGCCTTACCACCTCATGTGCCTAGGCGTCACCGTAAAGCACCAAATCAATCTCCTCCCCCGTCGGGCGCTGTCCACCACTTTGGTCGTGTGGCACGGGCGTGTAGTGGTCGTAGACCTCCGTCAGGTCCGGACGGAGCGCGATGATCATAGCCTCGAGGTACTGCACGCGGTGCCAGAGCTCAAGCACCATGTCCTCCAGGTCGGCAGTGCGCTCTTTAACTCGGTCACGCGCACGCTGGGCCGACATGCGGTTGCGTAGACGCTGGAGGTCGTCGGGCGGCAGCTTAAGGTCTTCCTCAGTGAGCGGTAATGGCTCGCGTGGGCGGCGACGGAGACGCGGAGGGCGTCCAACCTCGGTCGGCTCGTGAGGTCGAGGCGCCGTTCCGGAGAGCAGCACAGCCACGTCCGCTTCGGACACTGTAGGCGGCTCGATGCGCATGGCTGGCTGGTTGTTCATCCTTACTGTTGGTTGTTCACGTTGAAGGAGAATTGGGAACTGAGCTGGATCGGAGATGCTGCTGGATCAGTTCAGCGGCACCGCACGCGCACTCGGAACGTTAATTTCGCCCTGCGCTCGGCCAGTCGTCATCTCCGCTGTTCGCACCATCATACAGCTGGTTGTGGGAGTTCGTGGTGCCAACGGCACGCCTTGCCAAGTACGTGTTACATCGGCAGCCGCCCGA
>JAADYF010000656.1:0-15814 GCA_023338175.1 Phytopythium delawarense
ATTTTTGAACGCCACCGACTCGATGACTGAGCGCGTGGCGATAGATGCAACAGCAACATAGTTCAGGTGGGCCTCCTGAAGGGAACCAGTGCGATCTACTGAAGTATCAAAGAGACTTGGTGTCGCTCAGAGGTGGAACTCGCGGGAAAGCGCTTCCGCATACAGATTCCTTCCGCCTTCAACGGACTCATCGCCAAGAAATGTGGAGACATCGGGAAGAAATGTGGAGACATGATTCACAGATATCGATTGACCAAGTTGAGGGCGTTGGAGAGGTCCCGAACCATTTGACGCTGACTCCTCGCCACGCCAAGATATCTAGAAGTCGCCGCTCGGTCTATCGATGCAAAGGATTTTCATTGGAAGTTTTGGTGGTATATAGCGGCAAATAGGACGCGTCAAGGTTTTGTCCACCCGAAAGGATGGCTATCGCTATCGGCCGTTGTAGGGGGAGAGTGACTGCCGACAACGAGTCCGTGCTGATGTTCACAAAGGGTTCAATCGTATGCGGCTCCACTTCTCCAAGTTACCCACATTGCAGCAGCCGTATCCACGGGAGTTGCGCAACCGAGACTCTCACAAGTAGTTCGAGATCCTGGGTGTGCTCATTCTCCTCTGTGACGACCGTGGCTGGCAGCAGAAAAACTTTGTCCGGATTTCCCTTGGACCTGTAGTATGCGAGCTTTATGCCGCCACCACAGTCGGTTGCATACAAGAAGAAGAACACGCCTGGGTCTGTCATGCAGACGAGGTTCATGAAGGTGACAGCGACATTTACCTGGTCACCGCGAGTGTGCAACTGCTGCATCTGCTGCTGAATGCACGCGATTGTGTCGGTAGCCGATGGTGGGTTGGTTGGTGTTGCTCCAGCGAGCATTTTGGGCATTGAACTGGTCGATAATGCCCGTCCCATTGAGCTTGAGATCGCTGTTTCGCTGGCAACCTGGCTTGAGTTCGTGTGATCGATGCAGAAATTCTCGTGCGTCCACTGGACGCAGACAGTGACGGACGGCCAGAGCTCGCCCACCGAGTACGGCACGGGAGTCGTGCCCCACAGCCGGAGGTAACAGGCGGACTGCTTGCCAGTCAACACGGTGCTGGTGAGTACCTTGATCACCAGGTTGCCGACCACGACGACGCCAATAAGCGCCACTAGCGTGCAGACGAGGAACTTGAGGTCGATGAAGACGCCGCCCAGCATCACGTCTCCGCTGCCGCGGTGGATGAAAATATGTTGGTAGCGCACTGCAGCCTGCACGTGGCTGCCGAGTGCGGACGGCACCTCGTACAACTGGAGGATGCGCGCGGAGCGGAAAGACTTGGAGCGATACTGGGATGAGATGGTGACAGCCGAGACAGCGCTCACGAGGAGCTCGGGCACGCCGCGCACGGCCAGTGACGGCTCTCGGGTGCTTGTCGACTTGACAATCACGTGCAACAGCACTGCGTACAGCCACACGTTGCGCATCTGCATGACGGCGAGTGAGACAAATTGCTCAAAGCTGATATTGACGAGCCCGAGGAACGACAGAAACCCGTTACTCAGCATTGTGTATGTGATGGTGGCATCCACGAGGTGCGCGCAGGCATAGCACACCACGGGGAACGGACTGCCGTACACGACTGTCTGCATTGGCACTTTAGACAGCAGTTTAATCACCCGTTGTGCTTTTACGGACATGCGGTCGTCCTCCTCGTCGATGGTTTGAATGTGGTAGCAGCCGACCACGAGCATCGCGAAGCGCAGATAGAAGTAGCCCTGACCCGATGAACGAAGCACGGCGCCGACGACGAACCACTGATCTGCGTCCGATACGATCCGCGTGGCTTGGTACCGAAACTCGTCGACGAACATGGTCTTGCAGTTGTCGGTCGAAGAGCAGTTGCGTGCGCGGATAATCGATGCGACGTCTCCGCGGCGAAATGCGACGGACGCAACGCCTCCACGCTCGAGTTGGGAGTCGTCCATGCTCTCGAGCAGGCTCAAGTCAAACGTCAGGTCTGGGTATATAGCCTGGAACTTGCGCACACGCTTGAGGATGTCATCATGGACGACTCCGGTGGCGCGCGGACACTTCTTGTTGCTCGATCCCTTGCACATGGCGCCAATGTTGATCCACAGCTCGTTGCAAAAGAATGGACGCGTGCCACGCACATAGCACAAGTGTCCGCCGGCACCGATACTGCGGTTTAGATGCTTGTCGAGCAGCTCGGGCGGGTAGTACAGCGCTTGGTTGGTGCGCCACACGTTGTTGAGAAAGAGCGTCGGCAGCAAGAAGTGGTGGAAGCGGTCCCTGAACTCGCTGATGGAGCGCACCACGATGGCCGTCGGTTCGTTGGCACTCCGAATGTAGTCCGACCCGGCAACGCGCCTTCTACCAGTTAACGTGTTGGCGAGGGCGTCGAGCATGTCGAAGGCGATCGACCCGTTGAAAGTCTCGCCTGGACACTCGCTCTTGTAGAGGAGGCAGTCATTGAATTCGACCACGTGTAAGATCTCAGCGAAGACGCGCCACGACACGGACGAGGAGTCCAGCTTTTACATCCAGTAGCGGATAGATTTGGTCGCCGCCGTCTCTCGATCTCCGCTGAGGGTCGAGAAGTTGGTAGGGCCCGCGACCACGAACTCGTCCGGCTGTGCGCGTGGGTATGTGCTACTCAGCTCACGGATGCCGAGGCTAGAGCGAGGGATGTCAGAGAAGACGAGAGCAAGTGAGATGAGGCCAAAGAGCGACTGAGTCCATGAGAATGTGCTCTGTCGCCTTAGCGCATCGCGACAGCTGCGTTCGTGCTGGCGGAACGCTTGATTCATGATGTTCTGGTTGACTTCGAAATTGTCAGCGGCGATGCCAGCCCCATCCGACACATTTCTTAGCTTCATCGGCTGACGGTGACCTTGGAGACGTCTGCGATTCGTCTCCGGTCCAAGCATGAGTGCAACATCAAGCTGCAGCGGCGCAACTTTCGCTCACTGCCGTTCTGACCGCTGTATTGCAAACGCAGAACTGGAAGTGTCAGTCATGGGGCTGTGAAGAGATGACCACTTAGGTGCACTCTGGCTGGTTGTGACAGCGGAGTCCAGGAAGGGGGCCGGGAAGTTGTGGCTATCTTTGTTTGATGGACAGCAAGGGTCTTCCCATATTAGCGCTGACAAGAAGAAACCAATCCCCTCCGTCTTGCTGACAGGATGCCAGCTCCAGGTGGACAGTTTCCACTTCCCTGATTTCAATCGCATTTTCGGAGATCGTGGCGCGATCATTCCGACTGCTCATCCCACTTCCTCGAGAGACCGCCCGATCTTTTGCTGCCATTTCCGTTCTGGACGCCGAGAGAAACAATGGACACCGTTTGGCACCAGCCAGAAGAGGAAGCAGGGGAAGAGGGCGAGCAAGAAGCTGAGCTCATGACCGCGTTCGTGGGTGCGCTGATGAAGGCGAATCGACACGAGGGTTCTGGAAGAAACCAGTTGGAGACCGACCAGGAGTGGTTCCTTGCCGAGGACGAGCTGGGCGGCGAGTGGCCACGGATCGGGGGGCGGCGGATTTGGCACCGTGTTTTGCGTCACGTGGCTCCATACGGCCGCAGCTGTCAAGACGCTTCACATCGGTGACGATAGAGGCTCGTCAATAGCGACAACCTCCCCATCTACATTATCCTATGTGTCGAGGACAGCCCCAAATGTGCGAGTGACGAGTACGCTTGGTGGCATGGCGAACTCGGCAATGGACATGTTCATGCGCGAGGCGGACATTTGGTTCCGGCTCAACCACCCGCACGTCGTCAAGCTCTTCGGCGCGTGCCACACGAGAAGTCCTCCAGTGCTTGTGTGTGAGTACGCGACCAATGGATCCCTCGACAAGTTCTTGCGCGCGCATCCGGACGAGCTGTGCCAGAAACTGTACGTGGGTGTGCTTGGTGTCCAGTACCTCCATCAACGCGGGATTGTCCATGCGGACCTCAAGTGCAACAACTTCGTGGTCGGGAGTGATATGAAGACCAAGGTCACGGACTTTGGCCTCAGCCTGGCGCTTCATGATTTCGCCGAAAGTGACCCACACATCTCTGCCGCTGTGCAGTGGGTGGCACCCGAGTGTCTCGGGAAGGACGGCAGCCATCCAACGTTCGCATCTGACGTCTATTCCTTGGGGATCTGCATCATCGAGGCCTTGCTCATCGTGGAGCATGCATCGGATGACGAGTGGAAGCCGTGCTATCCATGGGGAATGCTGGACAATGCGACTGTAAGGCACCACGCTCAGCGCGGCGCCATCCCGTTTCGACCAAGAAGTTGCGGAGACAAAATGTGGAAACTGATCGAGAAAATGTGCCGGCATGACCCGGCAGATCGGATCACGATCAGCGCCGTCGAGTTCGAGTTGAAGTACCTTGCAGATACAAGTCGTTCCGACGGCGGGGAAGTATTGAGTCAGCAGGAGCCATCGTGGACGATTGAAACGTACAAGGGGGGCGAGATTTTCCGACGATGACAATCGATACTTTGTCTTTCGACTGAGCAAGGCGGGAACGAGGTTCAGCAACGAGCTCTTGAAGACGTGAGGCAACTCTTTGCGCGCTTTGCAAGATTAAGCTGCCCGCGGGAACTTCTTGAACAGGTTGAGGGGCTGCTGGACCACCTTCTCCGTGCGATCAACGACGGCTTTCGTCTGAACCGCGTCTTGAGTGTGACATCGCTCTCTGCGACCAGCATCAGCTTGCTTGCCCTTGGCCGAGCAATCGACAAGCTGCATGATATTTTGGACGCATCGACGGCAACGCCAGATGGAGAGGACAAGCGACTCCGCAGCTATCTCCGCACGCAAGTTGACTTGGTGGTTTCAGTCGATCCTGCCGTCTGGCTCATTCTAAGTGAGTCGGACTGCAATCGCGAAGCCTTTATCGGGTACTTGCAAGAACAGATCCAGGATCCATCGACAACGTGCGTACCGGGCCTAGCTGCTGTTATCAAAGATGCTGTCGATTCAATTGCGAACAACCCCGTGGCGGCCATGTCAATGATGAAGCCGAAGTGGTTTGTTCCGTGGTACGACGTGTCTGTGAAGAACCAGCCGATCAAGTATCAAGGCGCGATCGGAGATGCTTATCTCGCCACGTGGCTTGGCTCGGAGGTGATTGTGAGGATGTCTCTCGTGGAGAAGGACGGTGTTGACTGGGGACGCTCTTCTTGGTCATCCTCATCATCAACGTCGTCGTCCGTTCCTGAACCAGTTGAGAGCTGGACCACAACCACCAAGGCGTGGCAGTTGTACGTGCAAGAAGTCGAGGTTTGGTTCAGCTTGAGCCACCCCCACGTCGTGAGGCTCTACGGCGCATGCCACGTCGGCAGTTATCTTTTTTTTGTGTGCGAGTATGCGCCTGAAGGTTGGCTGATTGGTTATCTCCAGTCACATCCAGACAGGCTCTGGGAGAAGCTGTATGGGGTCGCGCTTGGCGTCGAGTACCTGCACACGGGAGGGATCGTCCACGGCGCGCTGATGGACAACAACGTCGTTGTGTCAAGCGATGGGAAGGCCAAAGTGGCATACTTCGGGCTGAGCTCGTCGGCAGCCAGCGGTGCAGCCAAAGAGACCTCACGCGCTTTGCAGTGGGTCGCACCAGAGTGCCTTATGGGAGATACAGTGAGGCCCACCTATGAGTCTGATGTGTTCTCACTCGGCATGTGTGTTGTGGAGGCACTTCGCACGGCTGAGAAGGCCGCTGACATCGAGGGCAAGCACTGGCTTGAGGCCGCCCCATGGGGTTACAGCAGTGCGGTCGCCGTCAAAGTCAAGGCCTCAGGTGGAGAACTTCCACCGCGACCAAGCATCGCCACCGACGAGCACTGGGATCTGGTGCAGCGAATGTGTGCGTTTGATCCTCGCGAGCGGCTGCAGATCGGCGACGTCGTGGCCGCGCTCAAGGTGCTGGCATCGAGCTCAAGTTGAAGCAGTTGCTGATGTTTTCGATTTCCCATGGAACTAGTGAAATATCGTGTTTATAAAAAGTGTCAAAATGTACCAATGACGGTACATGAAAAGCAGGTTGTTATAACGTGAAACGGACATATTTCGAACAGTACCCGAAGTGTAACGGGTACATTCGTCACCTCAGTTTGTTGCCGCCAAACTGCCAAGCACGAGACGGAAATGAAGCGCGCGGCGGCGGCCACTTTGCCCTCGTTACCAAGCGTCCATGGCCCGATCAAGCGGTACGCTGCTGCTCACACAATAGTGCAGCTCTTCCTCTGTCTATCCGTGCTCGTTTCGTGCGCTGACGTTGCGTATTCCGTCTGAACGGCGCTCGCAAAGGCGGCATATTTCCTCCTCGTCCACCTGCGCGCCAGAGGCAAAGCCTGCGAATGCCAGCGACGCCCACATCCCCGCCGTGACGGTGCAGCGGCAGGCAGCGCGCGCGCTGATCACGTCGGCCGACTTGGCGGACGCGCGCGCCGCGGCACTGGCGCTCGCGGCCAAGCAGCGCGGCGAATGGATCGGCACGGAGGCACGCGCGCGGGCGCTTTCCCGCCTGCAGATGGCCGTAGAACTCGCGACGCAGCTGCAGATCAAGTGGGAGGCGCAGCGAATAGTCGTGAAGCGGTCGGTGCGCAAGAAGGTGGACGCGAGGATCGGGCAGCTGGGCGGCGCGAAGGAACCGAAGGGCCGACTGGCGCTGGCGTCGGCGACGCGCGTGGACCGCCAGGCTTTGCATGTTGCCGAGATGCTGGAGGATGCGGTCGATATGGCTGCGGACGCACTGAAGCACAGCCGACGTTCATCTGCGATGAAAAGGTTAGCCGAGAAGAAGGAGAGGAGGAGAGACGGCGACAGCGAAGACGCCGCGGAGGCGCGAATACCAAGCGCACCGCAGACAGTGAAGCTGCCGCCGCTAGTGCAGATGGAGATGCCGCATCAGCACATCCCGTCCGTCTTGTGGCGCATGTACGAGGGCGTGATGGAGCACCCGCGGGCGAGCTACCGGCTGCGGCGAGCGATGCAGGACGTGGCCGAGACCATCCGCGAGCTGAACCCGTACTTCTTCCTCAAGACGCTCTACCGACCGCCTCCAGTATCGGAAGCCAGCGGCGAAGGTGGCTCCGAGTGGGAGGTTCGACGCACCAACGCGGTGAACGCGATCATCTTGTCGCTCATGCCGCTCTTCCACGACCTGAGCCACCGCGCGTCCTGGCTGTCATCCCCCGACGCCGACGCGCGCAAGAAGGCGTGGTTCGATGCGAGCGCGACGCTCCACCTCGTCCGGAGACTCGCGCTGCACTTCCACTTCGTCATGCTGCACCTGTACGCCGTCACGATGGGTCGGCATGACCGAACGGCGACGCCCTGGACCTTTCAGCAGCTCGTGTATGCTGCTCATTGCGACGGGCTCGCCTACCGGAGATCCCTGGGCCTGACCGAGGAGTCAGCGTGCTCGAAAGACTTCCTGATCACGGACACGTTCGAGCACGCACCCGAGCTGCTGGTGTTCATGGACGCCTGGCGCGATGAGACCAATCTTGGGGGAATCGGCGAGCCGGTTACCGACGCGTTCGGGTTCACGGCGAGAGAGCACTTCCAGTCGTACGTTCCTGTATTCGAAGACGACGCAACGCGATTATCGGCGTCCTCCAGCGCGTGCGACGCCGTCCGAGAGCTGGGGCTAGAGCTGAAGCATCTCTGTGATGACTGGGTAAGCTCGCCGCTCGGCTCGGGAGCGTTCAGGGCAATCCGGATCGAGGCATTAGGCGTCGTGGAGAAGACGATCAAGCACCGACTGCGCGGGATCATGGAGATCACGCACAAGATCACGTTGGCGCGCTGGATGGAGCGCCGCGAGCGCATGTCACGAGCGAAGTGGTGGCGCCAGCTAAACCTGCGAGAGCAAAAGCCAGTGAAGAAGAGCAAGCACAAGAAACTCACGACTGTCCAGAAGGATGGTGAGTCGAGCCTGCTGGGTTCGGCTGCTGGGCGTCCTGATTTTGGCGAGGAACAGGACGGCCAAGGAGTTGCTGTGCGTAACGAGCGACAGCTGACCACGGACGAATCCTCTTCACTGCCGTCTTCAGCGGCGGGTCCCGGATCAAGCGCTACCAAGGACAAAAAGGCCACCGGTGTGTCGGTCTCCCCGTTATTGGCAGCAACTCCGACAAGGTCATCACTGTCAACGAAGTGTGATCCAGCACCTTCATCACCGAATGGGGCAGCAACAGCAGTCCAAACGTCAGACAAGGACCGTTCTGTATCATCATCGACAGTCGTGGACTTCCGCAACCGAGTCAAGAAGATCCCAGATGATCTGCAGCAGACTGCAGCTCGCGACGGGTTCCGAGCACCCGTATCCGTCAAGTACGCCTCCTGGCTCGCCTCGAACACTCCTGACCGCTCTTCGAAGGTGCAAGATGGCTCGGCCAACACGAGCCAGAGCAGCGGGCCTGTCGCGACTCGGTTACTACCTGAGCAAGCAGCGGGAGGTGTGGTCCTGCTGAAAGACGTCTACACGTGGACAGACGATGAGATCGATGCACACGAGCGGGAGATGGAGCGGGTATGTGACGTGCGCAACGAACTGCTGGGCCTCCGAGACACGCTGACGGTTGCCAAGCTGGAGCACGAAGCCTCCGAGCGCTTTGGCTGCCAACCAGCACAGAGGTTACGCGCTGCCTCGACATTGCCACTGCGCGGTTTGACGCTGGCAGCCGTGAGCGTCGAGGCCCGCGCCTTGTCCGAGACGATTGCGGCCTTTGGCGAAGAGGTCGCCATGCACGGTGCTGCCGAGGCGTTGATCAAGCGCCCGAGTCTCCGAGTCGCAGCCAGTGACAGCAGGGAGGCCAGCATCAAAGCCCAGCCACCGATGGCGAGTCTCGAGGTCACGGAGGGCTCTGTGGACCTGCGAGCGCTGACCCAAACACTCCAGGCTCAGCTCTCGACGCTCGAGGGCTCCGATGACGACGGTGACGACGAGGTGGTCGACGCGGACGAGGATCCAGTCCGCTCACTCGCTCACATCGGTGTCGCCAACTTGGCGCTGCTCCGCATGGTGAACGAGCACTTGGTCGACGCGGCAACTTGCTCAGCGGAGGAGGGTGCGTGACGCTTTGCTGGCTGCGCAATTATCGCCCTGCGACGTCGGACAGCGTTGAGTTATGGCAAGGGGCGACACTGAAGCGGCCATTGTAGGCCACCGGCAGAGGAGTGTGGAGGAACAGCGAAGGTTGTGACAAGCAAAGCCTTCCACTCTCGACGAGCTCATCTTCCAGGTTGAAGCCATCATCATGACCAAAGAGTGTGGCTTTTTGGGCATGACGCCGTCATGGGGTGGCATTATCTCTCTCTTATTATGTAGCTGTCTAAATGGATAGATTTGATGCAACCACTGCGCAGGTAAACATCCTGCAAGAATGCATTTAGAGGATGAAGATGATGGGAGAGCAAAATCCGTTTTCTGATTTCGCCCGCGCACCCGGAAACTCTTGGTGTGCCTGCGGTGCCACCACAGCTGGCGCCCGCCTCCACGCGTCACCTACCGCCTGCTCGATGGTGGCTGCGCCTCCGTCTCTGTCTCCCTGTTCGCGCTGCCTCTGTCTGCCTGCCTGCCACTGTTTCCACTGCTTCCGCTGTTTCCCTTCGCGCCTTTCATGTGTTTGTAGCCTCACCCATCTGTCGACTCGACAACCGTGAAATCGCCCCTTTTGGCGCCAAGCACCGTCGTCGTCGAAATCGCGAATCGCAGACTCGGACGGAGCATTTCAAAGCGATGGATGCCCAATGCCTGCCTGCCACCTCCCTCGTCGGCCTCGTCGACGGCCAATGATCTCGACACTGTGCGCGTGTCTGTCTGCCGGTCGGGTGCTGACGGATACATTCACGACTTCACATCTTTGTCCTCAAAAAATGCCGCCACCTTCCAAAATGCCGATTCACGGCCAAACAAGCACAAGAAGAAGAAGAAGAAGAAAAAGAAGCGGCCTCTCTCATAACACAAATACGAGACGAGATTACGATCCGGAGTGATGGTCAAAGGAAACGCGCGACCAAACAGCACCGCAGTATCGACCTCTCTATGACCCAGTAACCCAATAAATTGCATCAAGGTATCCAGTCGTGACTATCTCTAAAATCCTGTAACCTACTATAGACCTCTTGTACTAAATACTCACTACCGGACAGTAACTGCCAGACGCCGACTGTCGTTATCCCGCCACCAAGTCGGTCGCCCTTTCCCGACGCTTCCTCCATCCCGACACTATTCGTATCGAGCGCGGCCCACGATTGCCCCTGCTTCCTCTCTCGGCCGCGGCTTCCCCGCTGCTCTCCGCCTCCCGCCGCCGCTCCGCTCCGGCCGCTGGACGCGCGGGTCGCTCCCGGGGCCTTCGGAAGGCGCCAGGCGCTCGTGCAGGCCCAGCTGGCAGTCGCAGAGAGCGGGCGGCGCGAGGGCGAACGCCTGCCATAATCGGCTTGGGCTCCGAGACCTGCGGTACTTGAGTGTATAACAGGAAGCGCAGCGGATGGAGGCGCACGCAGCCCGCGCGGACGACGCGGCGGCGGCGACGCGCACGCCCACGGCGGACTACGCGTTCTTCGTCGGCTCCCCGCGCGGGGATGAAGGCGAGGGGCGGCGCGGCGTGCTGGACAGGGACGCCGGCGCGGACGAGTTCGCGGACAGCGAGCTGGTAGACGCGGTGGTGGACAGCCCGCACGGCGCCAAGCTGTCGCAGATCGACGAGGGAAACGGCATGAACGCGACGGGCGACAGCGACAGCGAGGAGGGAGAAGAGGAGGAGGAGGAGGAGGTCTTCCGCTACGTGCACATCAATGCGCCAGAGGAGAACGCGGCGTTCGGGTACTGCTCCAACACGGTGGTGACGTCGCGCTTCACGCTGTACAACTTCCTGCCCAAGCTGCTCTTCTACGAGTTCAGCAAGCTCGCGAACGCCTACTTCCTCGTCATCTCGATCATGCAGACGATCAAGCCCATCTCCAACACGGGCGGCTTCCCGGCCTCACTGCCGGCGCTCTCCATCATCGTGCTCATCGACATGTTCTTCGCGTGCCTGGAGGACTACAAGCGGCACAAGGCCGACCACGTGTCCAACAACCTGCCGTGCCTCAAGTACGACCTCGCGTCGCGCAGCTTCCAGTCCGCCAAGTGGCACACGGTGCAGGTCGGCGACATCCTCAAGGTGCACAACCGAGAGTCCGTCCCGGCCGACATGGTGATTCTTGGCGCGAGCGAGCCCGAGCCGGAGAACCCCGCGGGCATCTGCTACGTTGAGACCAAGTCGCTGGACGGAGAGACCAACCTGAAGCTCCGACAGGGCCTGGAAGTCACGTACACCACCATGCTCAGCGACCACGCCGTCGGCGACCTGCAGGGCGTCGTCGTGTGCGAGACGCCGAACAACTCGATCCACCGCTTCAGTGGCTCGATGACGCTCAAGGGCGGAGAGAAGGAGGTGATCACGACCAACGCGATCATTTTGCGCGGCTCGAACATCCGCAACACCGAGTTCATCTACGGCCTCGTCGTCAACACGGGCCCGGACACGAAGATCATGATGGCGTCGTCGAACACACCCATCAAGTGGAGCAACATGGAGCGCCGCCTGAATCAGCAAATCCGGTACATCTGCTTCTTGATGGTCGCGCTCTGCCTCGTCGGAGCGATTTGCTCGACGGCGTGGAACCACAGCAACCTGGGCAGAACGCGTGACGCGCACGCCTGGTACCTGTTTGATGACTCCGCGACGGCCGTCAAGTCGCCCGCGGGCAACTTCTTCGTCATGGTGCTGTACTACTTCCTGCTGCTCAACTCGTTCATCCCCGTGTCACTCTACGTGAGTATGACGTCGGTCAAGTTCATGCAGGCGTACTTCATGAACAACGACCTGGAGATGTATCACGCAGAGACGGACACGCCCTTCCAAGTACGCACCATGTCGTTGAATGAAGAGCTCGGGCAGATCGACTACGTCTTCTCGGACAAGACGGGCACGCTCACGTGCAACATCATGGAGTTCCGTAAGTGCACGATCAATGGCGTCGCGTACGGAATGGGCGAGACGGAGGTGGGCATCGCCGCCAGAAGGCGCCAGCAGGAAGAGGATGGTCTCTCGTCCTTCCATGCCGTCACGCCGTTCAACAAGCAGAACGAGTCCGCGCCGGACCGCGTGATCAAGGCGCCGTACGTGAACTACCAGGACGACGCGATCTTCGAGGCCTTGTCCCACAAGTCGAGCCCCCAGGCGGATCGCATCAACCAGTTCTTCGAGCACCTTTCTGTGTGTCACACAGTCATGCCGGAGCGCGCATCCGACGGGAGTCTGCGTCTGAGCGCATCGTCACCGGATGAACAGGCTCTGGTGGCGGCTGCGGGCTGCTTTGGCTATAAGTTCGTTTCTCGTGCGCCTGGCAAGGCCATGGTCGAGTACTTTTCGACTATCGACCACCCAGAGTACATGACGGATCCTCAGCCGAACAGCGAGAACCCTGTTGGCGCGTACCAGATCCTGGAAGTGCTCGAGTTCAACAGCACGCGCAAGCGCATGTCGGCGATCGTCAAGTCACCCGATGGAGCACTGAAGCTGTTTTGCAAGGGCGCCGATACGGTCATGTACGAGCGGCTGCGCAAAACAACCGACACGGACGCGTTGCGGACTCGGAAGCTGACGCTGAAGCACATGGAAGAGTTTGCGTCGGAGGGACTGCGGACGCTTGTCATTGGCGTGGCAGACATCGATCCTTCGTTCTACGAGGCGTGGGTCGTCCGGTACCGCACGGCCATCAACGACATGCGCCAGATCGCATTGCGGCGCGACGGTGAAGAAAACGACATTGACCGGCTCATGGAAGAGATCGAGACCAATCTGGAAGTGCTTGGCGCCACCGCGATCGAAGATCGGCTGCAGGCAGAGGTCCCCAACACGATCTACAAGCTCCGTCAGGCATCTATCAAGGTGTGGATGCTGACTGGCGACAAGGAGGAGACCGCGATCAACATTGGTTACGCGTGCCGCCTGCTGTCGTCTGAGATCGAACGCCTCGTCATCTCTGCTGACACGCACACGGATCTGGAATCGATCGTCGAGGAGCTGGAATCCTGTGCCCGTGAACGGGAGCAGATGGATGCAATGTGCCAGGAGGAAGCGGACCGCGCCACTCCAGTCACAGCAAGTACTAGCTCCGGGGCCGCCTCTAGTATTACTCCAAACGCAACTCGACGCCGACTGACTCGTATTGAGAGCATGGCAACGGTGCGACAGCAGCTCTCTGAACTTGCGCTCATCATTGATGGCGAGACGCTCGAGCTCGCGCTCGATGAGTGCCCGGAACTGCTGTTGCGTGTGGCGGAGCAGTGTGTTGCGGTGATTGCCTGTCGTGTGTCGCCGGCGCAAAAGGCACAGCTTGTGCAACTGGTGCGCGACAACAAGCCCGAGGTGCGCACGCTGGCGATTGGTGACGGAGCAAACGACGTGTCGATGATCCAAGCCGCACACGTGGGCGTGGGCATTTCAGGCCTCGAGGGCATGCAGGCTGCCAACTCGTCCGACTACTCGATCGCGCAGTTCCGCTTCCTGTCGCGCATGCTGTTCGTGCACGGCCGCTGGAACTATGTGCGCATGGGCAAGCTCATCTTGTACATCTTCTACAAGAACGTGGTGCTCAACCTGACGCAGTTCTGGTACATGGCGTACGGCGGGTTCTCGGGCCAGAAGTTCTTCCTCGAGTGGGGTCTTCAAGGCTACAACCTGCTCTTCACGGCGCTCCCCATCGTGCTGGTGGCCACGTTCGAGCAGGATGTGCCCGCCGACCTGGCGCACGCGTTCCCGCTGCTCTACCGCATTGGGCAGGAGAACCGGCACTTCAACACCAAGGTGGTCTGGTCGTGGATCTCGTCGTGCGTGTGGGAGTCGGTCGTCATTTGCTTCGGCACGCTCTACGGCATGCGCTATCTGGTCGGGCTCGGCGAGACGCCGACGATGTGGGTGTACGGCTGCGCGGCCTTCTCGATCGCGCTGCTTGTCGTGACGCTCAAGCTGGCGCTGCACCAGCAGATGTGGTGGAAGCCGATCCACATTCCCATCTTCGTCGGGTCGTTCGCGCTCTGGCTCGGCACGGCCGCCTTCATTTCGCACGGCAAATCCGTCAGCTCGGCGTACTGGAACGGTGTCTTCACCAACACGTTCGGCGCGGACGCGTTCTGGTTAATCGTGCCCATTATCGTGTTCACGGCGCTGTCGAGAGACTTGCTGACGAAGGGATACATCCGCGCGTTCTGCCCGACGTACAAGCACCTGGCGCAGGAGGTGCACGCGTTCGGGCTCACGCCGATCGCCGACAAGCTCCTGGCGTTCCCACCGCCCGAGAAGATGCCGCAGATGGTGCCGGGCGTCGACATCGAGGCCGCGAGCAGCGTCAGCGTCCTGGGCGACGTGACGAAGCCTCCGACGACGACGCCAGGCGCCGTGACGGCCCCAACGCGGCCGCTGATCGGAAGAATCGGCCGCACGGGGAGCAGCAGCCGGCACCTGCGGCCGACGCGCGGAAGTGCCTTCAGCTACGACGCCGAGAGCGTCATGGTTGAGTCGTTCATCGCGTCCGAGCGCTTCCGCAACGACAACCCGCAGATGTTCCGCTCGCTGTTCGACCGGCACGCGAGTCGCGGGTCCATGGCGTTCCATAACATGCCGGAGGAGCGCGCGCGCGCCATGCGCGGCCGCGAGCTGCTTGCGGCCACCACCATCGACGAAGGTGCCGAGCGGCAGCGGTCAACGCGCGCCACGACGACTGCCGGGGACTTTGCGGGCGAACCCAGTTTGTCTGCGAGCCAGACGCCTCGGCAGAGCTCGGCGGGCAACGTCTTCCGCGCCGCGCGCCACTCGAAGGGCCGACGCCGCTTCTTTTCGGCGTTCGGCGGCGGTGAGCGGGCGTCGCTGGTGCGTGGAGAAAGCAGCAGCATGACGCGGCGGCCGAGCGCGCGCACGCCGCACAACCGCTCGACCATCATCGGCGGTTCGGCCGACGCCTTGGGCCCGCGCAGCAGTCTGCACAGCGGCGGGTACGCGTCGGCGCCGCGCAGAGATCGAGGCCCTAGCGAGGACCGGTCGTTCCTGCGGAACCTGCTGCGGTCGTTCTCTGGCGTCCCGAACGCGGACGCCACAGCAGTTGAAGAAGTCGTCGAGACGCCGCGACCGACGCCGCGCGTGCGTCGGTACGCGCACTCGACGAGTCAGCGCCAGCTTCACCGGCAGGCGACGCTGTAGCGGAGGCGGTCGGAAGCTGTAAGTGCGCGTCCATGAGCGCGGTCGGAGGTGGACGGCGGCGCTCATGAGCAGTGTAAATCAGCAGAGGTGTTGGGCGCTCTCCTTCCCGGTGCGTCCGTCCAGAGGTCAAGCATGAGAGTAAGGCGAGAAATGGAAGGCAGCGCCGTGTATTTTGATCCGATCAGGCCTACTACAGTTACAACAACCTCCGCCTCCAAAAGGGTCGGTCGTCGACCTCACAGCACAGCCATGAGGGTCGCCCGCTGCAGTCCGAGCGGAGTGGTTTCTTTCCTTCACAGCGCCACTCAGTGGTGCACGGCAAACGTCGCGAGCGACCCGCCCACGACGAACCGGAGGATATTAAAGGCCGCGTTCACGTCGCGCCCAGTCGTGTGGCCACAGTCGGGCTGCGGGCAGTGAAAAACCCTCGATGACCCGAGGCGGAGGTGCAACTTGGAGCAGCGCCCGCATGTCAGGCTCGTGTACATTTCAGAACACACGACGAGCGTCTTCCCGAGCAGCTTGCACTTGGCCGCCAGCAGCTGCCGGAACGCGTAGTGTTTC
>JAADYF010000657.1:0-15776 GCA_023338175.1 Phytopythium delawarense
CCCCCCCCCCCCCCCCCCCCCCCCCCCCCCCCCCCCCCCCCCCCCCCCCCCCCCCCCCCCCCCCCCGCCGGGCCACAGGAACGAGTTCTTGGTCATCCAGTACTCGCTCACGAGCTAGCCGCCGAGGTTCACGGACCGCACAGGCTGCTCGCCACGCCGGAGCTTGGCCTGGACGTGCTCAGTCGGCTGCTGGCCCAACGCGAAGACTGAAGGCGCGAAGACTGCGAGCGCTGATGCCAGTGCAACTGCGAGGGAGCGCCGCATCATTGAGGCTGGTCTGATCAACTACGAGTGCTTCTGATGCGGCTGGTTTGGCAATGAAGAGCGGCTAGGCGGCAGTCGTGTCGGTGCTCACTGGAGTTGAGCAGCAGCCCACGCGACGGTGGGTGCCGCATGCTATTGCTGTGCGTGATGGCAGGGCTGGGTGGCCTTCGCGCATGCTCACAGTCGCAGCAGAGTAGCTTATCTTGGACGCGGCCGGGATCGCGGGGTCGATCTTCTCGGCCAGGGGGTCTCGAGGCAGGTCCCATAGTTCGTCTGGTGGCTGGGCTGCAATGAGAAGAAACACTGCGGCAATGCGAACGAACACCTCTCAGACGTCGGCATATGTGACTGTGTCGACCGGCAGTGGCCACGGGATTCGGGCCACATGCTCTGATTGGCAGTCAGGATAGCCTCCTGCTGCTCTCGTCTTCCACAGGACAACGACATTTGGAACGACTTGAGAGATTGCTTTCGAGTGCTGGACGAACAGCAATCCAACCTCCAATGGCAACGAAAGAGCGTCTATTATGCAGCATTTCTCCTCTCCTCTTCAAGTGAAGAGGCTCGCTACGTTTAGACCGTCAGCTTCAAGTAGTTTTCACGGAGCAGTGCGCGCAGCGACCAACCCGTTCGCTTGCCGATCGAGTCATCCGAGTGACGCCAGGACCAGAAGGCCCAGCCGCCCGTCGCGTACTGGTTGAGCATCTCGAGCTGTCGGCGTCCGAGCTCACGGAAGTTGTCCAGGTTGCTGAAGAGGCCGAACTCGTTGGGCGGGCCGCCCATGCACCACTCGCCGAGGAAGAGGCGGTTCTTGGTGTTCCTGGACGCCGGGATGATGGTGCCGTCTCGGTAGTTGTTGACAGCGTTGAGAATGAGCTGCTCTTGGTTCTCGGGGTAGCCCCAGATGTAGTACGAGTGCAGCTCGTGCCAGACATTCGTGTACGAGCCATTGTCCATGAGCCCGACGAGATGGGGGGCGTCTTGCTGTTGCAGCATGGGCGAGATGGCGATCACGCAGTCGTTGCCGTCGCCGCGGATGGCCGCGTACGAGAGGGTGTAGTACGTCTTGAGGAAATCCCACTGGTCCTTCTCGCTCAGCCACGAGGCCATCCGCGGCTCGTTAACCACGTTCATGCCCAAGAAGGCCACGCTGTTCTTGTACCGGCGCGCCAGGAACGACGCAAAGTTGACCGAGTTGTTGCGGTTGGCGTCGTTAAGGAACCAGCCGAGGTCGTCGAGCTGCACCGGCGCGCTGTGCTCGTACCCATTCTGGCTGCCCTGGTGCGCGTGCAGGCTCAGCATGACAGCCAAGTTGTACTTGACGGCCCAGTCGTTGATAAGCCTGTCGAGATAGGCGAGGGATCCACGCGCGTACTTGTTGATCTGCAAGTCGCTCGTCGTTGTAGCCGGGTCTCGGACACAACCAGAACGAGTACCGAACTCATACGAAGGCGAGTCGTCGTCGCACACGATCCAGAAGCCGACGGGCACGCGGACGGTGTTGAGCCCTGCGGCGGCGATGGCGGCGATCTCGCTCTCCGTGATCCAGAAGTCGCGATGGAGCTTGAAGGCTGCCGACCCGGCCGTGTACCCAAGCTGCCGCATGACAGCGAACTCTCCGCGCGTCGCCGTGCCTGAAGAGAGGCCGGTGAACAGCGGCGACTCCCAGGACATCCAGTACTCGCTGACGAGCCACGCGCCGAGGTTGACGCTGCGCACGCGGGTGTCTCCGCGGCGGATCTTTGCCTGAATGTGCTCGGAGGGTGAGCCAAGTGAAGTCGCCGCCGGTGTCGGTGTCGGTGTAGGTGACTGTGAAGGCGTCGGTGAAGGCGTCGGTGCTGGCGTCAGTGCTGGCGATGAAACTAGGCCACAACTGGCAGTCGACGCCGCAGCAGTGCCGGCGAGCACCAGACTGGCGATGAGGGATCCAAGCAGGCGCATTGTCTTGCGGTTGGAGCAGATCTTGAGTCGATGCTTGTTGAGTCGGCCGAGCAGGTTGCAGAGTGAATGGTGGCGAGCATCGCGCTCTGAAGATCCACAACTTCACTTTGGCAATCGCCGTCACCACACCGGAGCGGTTGCATCTGCTTCGCATGCGCAGGTCCAAAGCCAACAACAACGGCCCAAAGGCGCCACACATTCGCATGGACGGTGACTGGGCTTCAGCAAGCGAGTGCATTTCCCGTTGGTTCCCGAGACCTTCGCCAAAGCTGCGTGGTCGAACCAACACCGTCTCGTTCGGGAGGAGGTTGCCTGTAAAGACTAGTCAAGACTAAGGCTAATCTAATCTCAACAGCGCCGCTTTTTGCGGTCGCAGCTGCGATCGTGGGCGATACGCAACTGCCCAAAGCTGTTGGCTTCCATGCGATGCGAATCACACGCACATCCCGCGGGCCGAGTCCCATTTTTCGACGCCATCCACGCCCCACAATCCCATCTCCAGCGGCCTTCGTCGGGTCCGCCCAACGGCCGCACCAAGCCGTTCATGCCATCAGCTGCTCGTCCCCTGTGTTCGAGGCGGCGAAACAGCAGCGAAGCCAACGAGAGGTCGTCGCACGGAGTTGGCATGGCGACTCAGCTGATTGAACTCGGCGGTCGTGCCGCTTCATTCAAGTCTGAATGAGCGAAAGTGGCCAGGCGGAAGATGAAGCGACGCCTCGAGACGGAGAAAGACGAATTGTCCAGCACCGTGTGCGCTCGCTCGGATGATTTCTGACCAGCCCATTACTCACCAGCCTCTCTGCTCGCCGACAGAAGGCGCGCCTCCGGCGTGGCGCGTTGGTCCGCGACCGTTTGAGTCGAAACGGTGGCAACACAGCACGAAGACTCCTCAACACCGATTCCAAGCACTGACTCTTGCCATCTCCGACGGCCATGGCGATTTCACCTCATCGTCGTCGTCCACCGTGGCTGGCTCCTGCCATGACAACTCCGACGACTTTCACTTCTCGATCCACCCGGTAGACAGCGCCACCGGATACTTGTAAGCAAGTACCAACACCAAGCAACAGGACATGTCCTCCCTTCGAGCCGTGCTCGTCCTCTGCGGCCTCGTCGTTGTGCTCGCAGCGCGCGCGGCGGCCATTTCCTGCGGCCTCGAGCATGTGCAGGCAAAGATCCGCCGCGGAGACACCCGCGTGCGCAGCGTCAACCTCGGCGCGTGGCTTGTCAGCGAGTACTGGATGTCGTACGAGTCACCGCTGTTCGCCGGTCTCCCTGTCAACGAGGTAGCCAAGGTCGGCGAGTACGCCATCATGAAGAGGCTGGGCCTCCAGGCCGGCACGGCGGCCTTCAAGCTCCATCGCGACACTTGGATCAACGAGACGCACATCGCCGCCATCGCCGCCACGGGTCTCAACACCGTCCGCGTGCCCGTCGGCTTCTGGATCGTGTGCGACGACGACTCGGCCACGTACGAGTTCGGAACGCGCTCTGGCTGCGTCCGAGACCCATCGAGCGCCAACAACCTGCAGATCAACACGTACGCGCGCGGGTCCCTCGCCTATCTCGACAGGCTTATCAACGACTGGGCCGTCAAGTACAACTTGGCCGTCATGCTGAGCCTGCACGCGCACCAGGGCAGACAGAATGGGTACGAGCACAGCTCGCCGACGGCGCTGGAGACCATCGGGTGGACCACGAACACCGCGAACCGCGACAACTCGGTCAACTTTGCGTCGTTCCTGGCGCGCCGGTACAAGAACAGCGTGGCCTTCCTGGGCATGAACGTGATCAACGAGCCGCGGCTGGATTACAACCTGAACTACGCGGGGCAGCAGCAGTTTCTCAAGTCGTACTTCGAGAGCGCGTACTCGGCCATCCGCGGCGACGGCAACGACTGCGTGCTCGCAGTGTCGCCCATGCTGCAGGAGCAGGACGCGTCTCACCTCGTCGGGCTCATGGACGACGGCAGGTACTCGAATGTCTGGCACGAGCTGCACACGTACTTCATCTGGGGCTACGAGGGCGTGTCCGAGACGGAGATCCTGCGTCTGGTCGACGTCTACCGCGACCAGACGGTTATCCCGGCGTCCAAGAATCCCAACAACAAGTTCTTCCTCGGCGAGTGGTGCATGGGCGGCCCGCCCAACGAGGAGGGAATCTTCAGCAACTTGGACAACTTCCGTGAGCTCGGACGCAAGCAGCTCGCCATGTTCAACCAGTACCCGACGGGCGGCTGGGCCTTCTGGGCCTGGCGCCACTCGCACGACTCGGTCGGCAAGCGCACGGGCTGGTCCATGCGTGCGCTGCTTCAGAGCGGAGACCTCGTGCTCACAGTATAGAGGATCGTGGTGACGAAACCCGAGCTCATCGGTAGACTTGGACTGCACACTAACATCGCTTTGCTCTGCCCCTCGCTGCTGGCTCATCTTGACTTCATTTGGACATTGCTGGTCTGCCGGACCCCACGCCGTGCATATCTAGAGAAGGAAGCTCCGGCTCGCATCGTTCAGCGACTACCGAATCATTCCGAGCCGACCATAGAGTCTGTCTGGAGAGGATACTCTCTGACACTGTAGTCGCATGGCGGTCTCTACAAAGTAGAGTCTGCCACGCGACTGTCATGGAGAGGGGAAGAGAGCATCGGTGGTCTTATCGTTGTGCGTCCGAACCCATGGCACTCGATAGTATTCGAATCCTCGCGCCGCTGCCACTGGCGCCTGAGTCAATCAGTCAGATCCAGGTGGCTGGAGTCTCTGCTTGAAAGTCGAGCCGACCTGTCCACCTTGAAGCGCAGGGGGCGAGTCAGGTCAGGGACCACGCAGTGGATCCAGTCCAGCCCTCTACGAGTGCTCCGTACACCCTCCGCGCCGCCGCAGGTGTTCACAACGAGGATCACCATGATCATCACGCCTTTGACGGACGCGAATCCAGTGGACAGTGTCCATCATCAGGGTTGTCATTCGGCCGTGAGCTGGCCAGGCAGGATAGCGCCGGAGCGGGTGAAGGAGGCGCTGTGTGACAACTCTTTAACCAAGTGCATTGCGTGTTTTGATATTATTCAAAATACGTTTTATATATTAAACATACTGTGGAATATTATATATGACACAACATGGTTGGCGCACTGCGTTTATGTCGCCGGTCTGCGTGAGACATCGGCTGCATGATGCAAATCGACTCGCCGCTTGCCGCGCCGCCTCGAGCCGCTCGCCGGCGCAATCAGCCCTGGGGCGGGCGCATTCTCCTTTCGGATCGGCAGGCGACGGCCTCTTCACTCGCTAATCGCTTTTGCTATTCGCACGCCATGGCCAAGACGCACAGCTCGAGTACCGTTGTGCTACTGCTGGTGCTGGCGGCGGCGGCGCTGCTCGCCGGGGTCGCGCGACCGGACGGCGTCGCCAACTCGACGCTCGGCAATGACCAAGCGCTCGCGTGGGACCTGACGGATGCCATCGACGGCTGTGCGCTGTGCCGCAGCGGCGACTGCACGCGCGCGATCAACAACGCGTCGGCCGGCGTCTTCTGCGGTGAGCTGCAGCCCTCCAGGCAGCCGTGCTGCTGCGAGTACGTGACGACCTGTGCCGTGGACCAGTTCTACGACGCGTGCCGCTGCAAGGAGCCGGACCAGCTCGAGCGCATGCTGGTCGACTTCTGGGTCTGGTGCTTGCTGGGCCTCGTGGCCGCTGCCTTCTTCCCCTTCGCCGTCCTGCTCGAGCTCGCCGTGCGCCTCCTGGCGGTCGCCGGGCTGCATTGCCAGCGGCTGGGCGGGGCTCTGGCCCACGGCGGCAAAGTCTGCCAGAGCAGCGCGCGGCAACCCGTCGCCCCCGCCTACGTCGCGGTCGTGGGCGAAGAGCCTCGCGCCGATGCCGCGCCAGACGACCAGGTCAAGCCCGACACGGACATGTGCTGAGCGCCACGAGCCGCCACAGCCCAGCGCTGTACACGTCGATCGAGATATGTTAGCATTGTAATATAGAGGAGAGCGTCGAGGAGTTGATCCATACACGACACACCGTCCACTGCGACCTGAGACCATGCAGCGCTGTCACAATTCCGGAGGCGCCTCCAAGACCAGTTGCGGGTGCAATGACTCATTGCCAATGAGCAGGAGCATGGAGATAACCCACGCTTGATCCACTGCAACGCGGTCAAGCCACAAATATAAAGTTGCGCGTAGACATCTACGGCGTCGCTCCGCAACCTATACGTGCAACTTCTGTCCGATAGCGTGGTCCACCCCATCTCGACCTGAGAACTCCTCTCTCGCTCTCGCTCTCTTGACAGTCACAACAATCCGCTGGAACCTGGGAGAGCGGTCGGTCTCTCGATCGTCATGGCGCCGGCTCCGCGGCTCCCGCGACTGCGGCTGCTGCTCGTGGGCGTCGCCTTGTGTCTGAGCGTGTGGCAGACGCGCGCGGAGCAGTTGGCGGTTGCGGGGGACAGCGATGACGAGGCGGACGAGCGGTACTACCACGCACACCACCTGCACGACCGCGCGCACTCGGTGCAGGACCCCGCGAGCCTGTACTACTACTACTCGCCGGCGGACATTGGCTGCGCGCTGTGCCGCAACGCCGAGAACTGCTCCATCGCGTTCCGGAACCAGTCGGACGGCGTCTTCTGCGGCGACGTGCTCACGACGCTCCGCCCGTGCTGCTGCGCGTTCCGCAACGAGTGCATCACGACCATCTTCTCGGACTCGTGCGAGTGCTTCGACGCCGAGCAGGAGGAGCAGCTGCTCAACACGCGCTTCTACCTCTTCGTGGTGCTCACGGCCGTCGCCTGGGTGCTGCTGGTCTACGACAAGATGTGCGCCGGGCCCTACAAGGTCATGAACAGCAACCACCAGGCGCTCGCGAACACACCCTCGGCTGCCGCCGGCAGGACCGTACCCACCGCCGCAGAGGATGAGGACGACAGCGACCGGGAGACGATGGACACCGTCGGCGAGGCGGACACGCTGCGGCTGCGGGACGCGGGCCAAGGCGACAGCGACACCAGACTCTCGCCGACGGCTCGCCGCGCGCCAAGCTCAGAAGAGATGGACCGCATCGAGGTCTCCGTGGTCGACGCGGCGTCTCCGCCATCGTCACCGACAAGGCGCTCGGCCGCTCGCGGAGGCCGCGAAGGTGAGCCCACGGGATCAAGTCTCCAGAGTGTCTGAGCAAATGCACCGTTGTTGTTTTGAACGATCATGAGCTGATGTATGGCTAAATAGGTGGAGGAACGAACGGGTATGCTACACAATCACTAGCTCGACTCTACAGCTACACGCATGGGCGACATCTAGGCGACGCGGTCCATTCGCATGTCCTCCACTGGTTCTGCTGGAGGCGCCAAGCTGCCCTCGCGGTCCGGGTCCAGATCGACGCCAGGTGTTCGCGCCACCGGCGACATGCCGAGCAGCAGCGGCGCGTCAGTCAGCATGCCCGGGGACTCGTCGTCGTCCTCCGAGTCGGAGAAGAGCGTCGCCTCGCGCGCCGACGCCCGTGCATCCCTCCGCCGCTTGTACTTTTCCTTGAGCCGGAGGATGCCCTTATCCAGCGCGTTGTACACGAGCTGGCTGCGGCGAAAGTCGCGGCAGCAGTCGACCCAGTCGTCCACGAACGTGGCGACGACAAACAGCGCCAGGTAGGCGCTCAGGTGGATCAGGATCTCCGTGGACGCCGACATCTGCGAGTCCTCGGCGTCCGGCTCCGCGGCCTGCAGCCGCGACCGCTGCGCGCTCTGGCCGTCTTCTCCGCTCGCGCACTCGCACGCGGACGAGAGCACCGTGACCCTGCACGTCGTCTGGTACGCGCAGCAGCACGGCTCCCTGGAGCCCGCGAGGTCCCCGCAGAAGACGCCGGACGCCGCGTTGTCCACCGCGATGGAGCAGTTGCCGCTGTCGCGGCACAGCGCGCAGCCCCCGAAGCGCGAGGCCGCCGCACCGAGCACCTCTCCCTCGACCAGCAGCATCGCTGAGTGGTTGCCGCTCTCCTTCAAGCTCGCATTCGCGTCCGTCACCCGTACCAAGTCATACGCCAGCAGCGCCGCTGCCGAGAGCACTAGCAACGCGCAGCGCATGCTGCCGAGCGGCGCGAAGAGCGAGTGACGCGCCGTAGACGCGCAGCATCGAGCCCATCGATTCGACGTCTCCCATCCGAGCCAGGTGAGCCCCTCGCCTCTACATGCTCGACCGGATGACCGGACTATTTCGCGTGCACCACACACAATATCGTCAGAATTGTCGCCGACAAGAAACGCGTCGGATTGGCTGAAAACATGTGCGGAAAAGGCACTTTGCGTCCGGACGCGAAAGACATGGAGCGATGGAAATGATCATGGCCCGTGGTGACGGACGGCTGCTTGCGCCACGCTCCATGCTCCTGGCGCGGCTTCCTTCCGTCCGCTGCTGCTCTCGACTTGAGCCGCCGTGACACCCGCGCGAGTAACGCGGATGAGTCCAGCGCGGCTCCGCGTCCAAGTACTGTGCTCGCTCGCGGCCCTCCGACCACAGACAACGCCTTCGAAGCAGTGCGGACCGATCCGTCGCGCGATCCGTCTCGCGACGTCGGCGGCGGTGGCTGCTCCATCATTCAGACCAGCACAGGCGCCTCCGGGTCCGTCCCCGAGTGATATTACGCCCCCTGTGGCGAGTGCGACGGGCCGATCCGACCCGGTCGGTTCAAGCAGAAGCAGCGATGCACCCACAATGCGTTGGGCTCGCCCTACCACTGTAACGGCCCACGACAGTCGTTCGCTCGGTTCCATTATCGTTCCCTGCTGCCGCCGCGCACTCCGCTGTTTGCCTGCCGACGCCACAGCCGACGAGCTGCTGCCGACAGTGGACGGACCGCCGCTCCCGATGGCGGCCGCGTCCTCACGCGCCAAGGTGGCGCTGCTGCTGCTGCTGGCGCTGCAGATCGGCTTCCAGCCACTGCTCATGGGCTGGTTCGCGCGCCAGACGACGGACATCCGGCTGTGCGTGGGCGTCGTCGAGATGCTCAAGCTTGGGCTGGCGGTCGTGCCGCTGGCGCTCAGCGGGCAGCTCGGGCGAGAGCTGCGCGGCTGGCGGTTCGCCACAGCCGCCCAGACCACGGCCGCGCCCGCGCTCATCTACGTGCTGCAAAACTATCTCAATCAGACAGCCGTCGTGCTGCTGGACGGCGTCACCTTCAACGTGCTCAACCAGACCAAGATCATCTGGACCGCCGCGCTCGTCTACTGGATGCTCGGCCGCGCGCAGTCGCGCGTGCAGGTGCTGGCGCTCGCCATCCTCTGTGCCGCCGCCGTCGTCATGACGCTGCCGACCTCGACTTCGACCTCCACGCACGGGAGCAGCAACGACAGCGAGGGCGACAGCGAGAGCCGCGAGCTCGAGGCCGACGCGGCCTTCATCTCGGGCGTGTACCAGGCGCTGACGGCGGCGGTGCTGTCGGCGCTGGCCGGCACTATCATCCAGCGCGCGCTGCAGATGCAGAAGCGCAACGCGTACATGGTGACGATCGAGCTCAGTGTGCTGGGCCAGCTGACGCTCGCCGCGTGGGCTCTTGGCTCCTCGCTGTGGCCGCCAGCCTCCGAGCCGAAGGCCCACAGCGGCGCCGTCCTCACTGACAGCCTCCTCAACGGCACGGGAGAGCGCGCGGCACCGGGTATGTGGGCCGGCTGGACGCCCATGACGTTCGTGGCGCTGCTTTGCCAGGCCGTCGGCGGAGTCATGGTGGGCTTCGTGATCAAGCACTGCGGCAACGTGCAGAAGAGCTTCGCGGTCGTGCTCGGCATGCTCATCAGCGCCGGCCTGGAGCACGTGTGCAACGGCAAGCCGTTCGGCGTCGAGATGGTGGCGGCCGTCGGCATGGTCGCGCTCAGCACGTTCCTGTACGTGTCGAACCCTCCGAAGGACGGCGGCGTCGACGTCGTCGACGTCGACATGGACAAGATCGACCCGCAGCCGAGGCTGTTCTGTGTGACCTCGCGGCTGTCGTGCGTCCGACCGATGAAGAAGGCTCGGACATCGGCGTACGTCACGGTTAGCACCGAAGAGGACGAAGAGGAAGCAGTCAAGACGGCCAAGACGGTCACGACGGTGAAGAACACGTTGGCACCAAACACTTGCAGCATCCAAGCCGGCGACGCGGTCGTCTAGCTAGCGCTATTTATCAGTAAGGCATGGCCATTCTCAATCGACACGGTGAAAGCTTGGCAGTTGCCGCTGGACATGCATTTAAGGCGCGCGATGCAAGGAAGACAGAGCGAGCCCGAGGCCGAGTCAAAATGTGTACAATCGGCCAAAGGAGGCGCGTCTATCTCTTCATCTCTTCCACCCACGCGCTTAGGAGATATTGTAGGGCTTGAAGACGTTGAAACCGTCGCTGGCCGTGCTCACGAGCACGCCGGGGCACTGGCTGTGGAAGTGCAGCTCCTTGATGTCCGTCTGGCCCTGGTGGATGAAGAGCAGCTGCGGCGGCAGGTCGAGCTTGTCGCCGCCGGTGGCCGCGGCCGCCTCGGGGTCCTCTTCGACCGACATATCCCAGACCGAGATCTGGTTGTCGGCGCCGGCCACGGCGAGCACCGACTCGTCCGTCGGGTGCCACTCGATCGACGTGACGGGCGCCGTGTGGTAGCGGAAGTGCGCGACCGGGTTGTTGGGCTTGAAGTTGCGCAGGTCCCAGATCTTGAACGAGCCGTCGTCCGAGCCGGACGCGAGCAGGTAGGCCACGTTGCGGTTCCACGAGATGACGTTCACGTCGTCGTCGTGCGCCGTCACGTCGATCATGCTGCCGGCCTTCCGCCGGGTGTCCCAGATGCGCACGGTGTGGTCGGCCGAGCAGGATGCGAACACCGTGGCCTCGGTCGGGCTCCACTGCAGGTCCTCGACCGAGCCCTTGTGGCCCGTGAACGGCACCTTGTCGACGTTCCACGCGCTCTCCGAGTTGCTCCAAAGGTAGATGAACTTGCTGCAGTCGCCCGTCACGAGCTTGCCGGCCTGCACGGGGGACCAGTCCATCGCAAAGCCCTCGTCGGCGTGGCCCGAGAAAGTGAAGAGCGGCGGCTGCTTGGCCGGCAGCGGCGCCGAGAGCGTGCCGTTGAGCGACTCGAGCTGCGGACCGACGTCCCACAAGTGCACCTTCTTCAGGTCCGACCAGGTGGCGACGATGTTGGACGACTGCGGCATGGAGCGGATGCGGTTGACGCCGCCCCGGTGGGGGATGGAGCGCGACTCGAGCACGGGGTCGCCCTCCGTCTCGTCCTCGTCCTCGTCGTCCGACTCGTCGTCCGAGTCCTCACTTTGCTTGGTCTTGTGCAGCTCCGACATCTTCATGACCGTCACCTGGTTGTCCTCGGGCTTGGCCGCCTGCGTGCCAGCCACCACGTATACGGTCATGGGGAACTGTGCGTCGGTCACATCAAGCCACCCACCGCCATCATCCGTCAGTCAGTCTTGGCGTCCTAGTGCTGGCTCCCAGTCAACCACGCAGGGCCTCACCCGCGTGCGCACGGCGCCGAGGTTGTCGCGCACGACGTCGATGCTGAGCGAGGGCCACTCGGCCGTCATGGCGTAGTACATGTCGTAGGCGCTGGCGTCGTAGTCGAGCACCTCGTCCTCGCCGAGCGTGTCCACGCCGGGCATGAAGACCTTCTTGGCGGGCTCGGGCTGCTCGCCGCCGTCCATGTCGACGTCCTCCTTGTGCGCGTCGCCGCCGGCTCCCTCCTCGTCCTCGTCGCCGTCGCTCTCGACCATGTCCTCGTCCTCCAGGTCGTCGCCGAACGGGTCCTCGAACACGAGCTCCTCGCCCTTGTGCTCCTCCTCCGCATCCGCGCCGGCGTTGGCGCGACGCTTCAGGCCCGCGCCCGACTCCTCCGCCCCGCGCTTCTTCATGCTGCTCATAGCTGGCTGCTCTGGGACTCCTGCGGGCGCTCCGACTGCGGCCGAGACGGCGGCTTCGAGGCGCTGGAAGCTGGTCAAGTGGCGCCGAAATGGCTGGTCGCTCGTGCTCTTGGCACCGCTTGGAGCGCTGAGTGGCTCCATAAAAGTACGCACAGCCCCTGACATTGGTCGAAATACACATCCCAAGACGAAATTACAGCCAATCAACATGTATCCCGTAAATAATGATATTCCCCGTAACGAACATCAATCCAACGTGTTTTCGGTGGTCTGGCTGGACAGCTTCCCACCTTCAGTGATGGGTCAAAGCAACACTAGAGCGGCAGCATGATGATGAGGCTGACGAGCGGCGGACGGCGCGGCGCGGCGGCGGCCAAGCGCGTGGCGGGGGCGAGTGGCCAGCTGCGGACAGCCAGCGGGTCGAGCGGGTTGAGGGACGCGCTGGTGCTGCGCGAGTCCGTGAGGTGTGGGCGGCTCGAGGGACGCGGGGGAGTGGACGCAGGCTGACGACTCGCGAGTGGTGCAGGAAGTTGGACTACGACCACTACCTGTGCGGGTTGCTGCTGCCCATCGAGACGCGGCCGGCCTTCTTCGCCATCGTGGGTCTCTCTGGCTCGCGCCCCCGCCCTGTTCTGTCGACTGACGCGGCCTCTGCTCTCCTCCCTGCCGCCAGCGCTCGATGAACGCCGAGGTGGCGAGCATCAAGGACGCGGTGCGCAGCAACCACCTGACGGGCAAGATCCGCCTGCAGTGGTGGCGTGAGCGCGTCTACGCGCTGTACGAGTCCCCGTCCTCAGGCGCCGAGGCCTCCCACGAGACGCTGCTGCTGCGCGAGCTGGCGTGCGCTGTGCAGCAGCACGGGCTGACGCGACGCTGGTTTGAGCGCCTGCTGGACGCGCGCGACCAGGACCTGGACGTCGAGCAGCCGCGCGCGCTCGCCGAGCTCGAGGAGTACGCCGACAAGACTGCGGCCTCGCTGCTCTACCTCACGCTTGAGTGCCTCGGCGTGCGGGACAGCGCCGCAGACCGCGCCGCACACCACGCGGGCGTGGCGATTGGCCTCGCGACGCTGCTGCGCGGCACGCCCTTCCATGCGCTTCGGCAGCAGGTGTACTTGCCGGAGGAGCTCATGCACCAGGTGTGCCGCCGTTGTTCGTTTCTCGAGGTGGAGAGACGCTGACTGACTTGCGTATCCGTGAACAGCACGGCGTCCCGCTGCTCGAGGTGCTGGCGGCGGCCGAGAACCCCGAGGACGGCGCCAAGGCCGCGCCGGTCGTGTTCGCGGTCGCGTGCCGCGCTATGGAGCACCTCCGCGAGGCGCGCGGGCTGGCCAAGGACGTGCCCAAGCAGGCGCGGCCGGCGCTGCTGCCGCTGGTGAGCACGTCCATGTTCCTGGACGAGCTGGAGAAGGTCAACTTCAACGCGTTCGACCCGCGGCTGCAGCAGCGGAGCGTGCTGGACCTGCACTTCCAGGTGCTCAAGCACTACTTCCTGCGCAAGTATTAATCGTCACGAGAGCGAACTGCGCGGGGTTGGCTAGATAGGGGGGGCAAGGGGCGCAATCGTTGCGATCCGATCGTGTTGGGAAGCTGGAGTTGGAGCAGGGGGGAGGGGGTCGCGGCCCCGGCACGGATTGGTAATATAGGTCACGAGAGTGGTGGCGCAGCATCCGTCCTCGGCACTGCGCTCGAGTCCGACAGCGCGGGTCCCGTATAGCGCATGTCCGCGTGCGGGTCGCGGCCGAGTGGCGCGACCCGCGCTGGCGGCTGTGGCTATATCCGCTGCTTCTTGTAGTCTCCCTCACGGCCCTGCCCTGCCCCTCCGTGCTGCTTTTGCTTGTGCTGCTGCTGCTGCTGCGGTTGTTGCTGCTGCGGTTGTTGTTGCTGCTGCTGTTGCTGCTGTTGCTGCTGCTGCTGCTGGCTGCTGCCGCTCGCTCGCCGCTTGGCGTCCAGCGCCGCCAGCTGCCCCTGCAGCTGGTCCTTCTTGAGCTTGACGCGGTTCTCAAACTCGAAGCCGCTTTTAAAATAGTCCAGCCGCGAGGGCGCCGAAATGTGCAGCAGCTCCTCCTCGATCGCGCACGCCTGCAGGCGCACACCGGTCCGTCAGTCCATGCCATGAGCGCCGGGCCCCAAGGAGTGCATGCTCTTACCACTTGCAGCAGGTCCTCGTAGGTGGCGCAGCGGCTCGTGTAGGCGTCACGGATCTTGGAGCGCACGGCCTGGCGCTCCTCGATGGTCAGGAACATGCGCCAGTCCTGCATCGAGGCGGTCGACTGCGAGACCGAGACGCTCCTGGTCGCAGGAAGGGCCCCCGCGCCGGCTCCGCCCGCCATGCCGGCGCCGCCCCGGAACCCGCCGCCACCGGGCGCGCTCGGCCGGTTGTAGGCACCCGAGGACGTGACGGCGCGCAGCATCTGCGGCGGGTTCGTGCCCGGCGCGGCGTGCAGCACGGACGGGATGGCGTTCATGCCCACGCCCAAGTGGCCGCCGTGGCCGCCCACGCCGCCGGCCGCGCCGCCGCTCAGCGTGCGCTTGAGCGACGGGATGGTCGTCGTCGCGCCGTTGGGCCCCATGCCGCCGCCGTTCCCGCCGCCCGCGTGGTCCTTCATGGGCGCCAAGTTCATCGCGCCGGCCTCCCTCGCCTGGATTTTCTCGCGCGCTTTGCTTTGCTTTGCTTTGCGGGGTTTCGATAAGTAACAACCGACCGACAAAGGACACGGCGGTTGATAAGAGGGGGAAGGGAAAGGGAGTCAAAACCTCGGAAACGAGGTTTTGAAAAGAAGGAACGACTGACGCACCCTTTATTAGGGGCGGATGTAGGGGCTGCTGTGACGAGGTGTTGACAAGAGTTCGCTGCAACGTGTGACTCCCGTCACATGGGCATGACGGCAGGGGTTGCAATCCTGGCCGATCCCGAGCGGTTAACAGGCGATCCCGGGCAGTGGCATGGGAGCGGCTTAGCGCGCCGACGCGTGAGGCCACACGACCGGCGTGCAGGCGTCGCAGAACTCGTCGAAGCGCGCGGTCAGAGCCGTCTCCAGGCGGCGCACCGTGCGGCCGGCCGGCGGAGCGGAGCCAGCGCGCTCGAGCCGCCAGCGCGTCGCCAGCTCGCGCTTCTTGGCGTCCATTAACTCCTGCTGCAGGTGATCGGCGCGGCTGCTGCCGGTGCCGGTGCCGGCGCCAGCGCCGGGCAGAGGAGCAATCTCCACCGCCGGTCGTGGCTTGCTCTTCCTCCGCGAAGACGACCTGCGGCCTTGTCGCCGTTGCTGGTCGCCGGCCGCTTGGCCTCCGGGTCGCACCAGCCGCTCGCGCCACTCGTCCGTCAGCACGAACGCGTACTCGTACTCGCTGCCGTCGCTTCCTCCGTCTGCACCCTCCGCTTGTCCATGCAGCTCGGATAGGTGAGCACACCCTGGCGGCGGTCGACTGACACGGACATCACTTCCTCCCGGCTCCACCCACGGAAGCCCACCGCCAGCGCCAGCACTCGCGACACCTCCACCAGCAGCAAAGCCGAGCGCCGTGCCGGGGGTGAGCCACCGCGACTGGCCCGCGCCCGCGAACACGCGCGGCCACGCCTCCACGAACGGGAACGGCGGCGGGATGAACCCACTCATGCTCATGCTCATGCTCCAAGATGGCTCGCTTGGCATCCGAATCGCTGCGCAGCTCCATAATGGTACACGGTACCTATCACA
>JAADYF010000658.1:0-15776 GCA_023338175.1 Phytopythium delawarense
CCCCCCCCCCCCCACTGACTCGCGTCGCGGCATACAATCTGCAAGTCACTTTTAGGAGAATCCAGTGCCTTTTTTTTTCGGGTGTGACGCCGCCGCTTTCTCCGTCCTCTGCCATTTTGAATTTGACCGACCGTTGATCACTTGCGCCCGGCGTCGGTCCGCCATGGCGACGGCCCTGCCCAGCTCGACGCATGGCCCGCCGTCCCTGCGCTTCAGCGAGTCGGCGTTGCCCGAGCGCTGGGACCCCGAGTTCTACGTGGCGGCTGACGGCGCGGGCACGCGCAACAGCCTCGTGGCGCTGGACCACGCACCAGGGAGAATGCCGCCGCTCGGGCTCAAGCATGGGCTGGACGCGTACCGAGACAGCTGCACGAGCGTCGCGAGCGGCTTCGACCCGCTGCAGTTCTGGGACGTGGACGCCGAGGTGAGCCACGGGTCGCTGTCCATGACGGGCCGCTCGAACGACCCGTACCACGGCGTCACTGTCGACGTCAACAGCCACTCGATCAACAACCAGGGCGTCGTCATGTACCACGTCGACATCAAGGGGCCCGACGGCATCCTGTCCACGTACACCATCCGCCGCCGCTACCGCGCGTTCAAGAACCTGCACGCGGAGCTCCACCGTCTCATGGACGAGTACGCCGCGGCCAACTCGGCCGCCGCCGCCGCAGCAGCAGCAGCCAAGGAGCGGTCCGCCAAGGAGCTTGTGGGCTCGGAACTCGAGCCGTTCATCCCGCTGAGCCCGATCAGTATGGCACAGGAGAACCAGCAAAAGCAGCAGCGGCAAGGACCGCCGCTGTCGGCGGCCTCTTCGCGCGCGCTCAAGCTGCCGTCGCTGCCCAGCGCCGGCGTGTGGTCGTACCTGAAGCGGCACGACGTGCACCTGGTGGAGCAGCGCAAGCGGCGCTTCCAGGAGATCCTGCGGCTGGCCATCCGGCACCCAGCCACCAAGCACAGCGCCAAGCTCGAGGCCTTCCTGAGCGTCGCGCCGAGCGAGATCTCGCAGCGCGGCTCGTCCTATGTGTCGCTGCAGGACTACAGCGTGCCCGTCTACGACCGCCAGCGCGAGTCCATCGAGCGCCGCCAGCGCAAGATGCGCGTGCTCGAGGACCGCCGCATGCGCACTGCCTCGGCCGAGGCGCCGGCGCATCCCCAGGTGTGAGCGAATGTCCCCTCCGCCACCCGATAGTATCAATCCATGGCGCTTTTTTATTGGACGTTCGCCTCCCACCGGCCGTCGAGACTACAGACCTTTCGCCAGACACCTCCATTGAGCGCTATGGATGCCTTGAGGCGCATTTTACCGACGGCATTTGCCAGGAAGCCCAGCATCGACACCTCCATGCAAAAAGCTCGGTGAGGTCGTTTTGTGAAGTCACAGTCCTTCTGATATAGTACTTTATCGGACTGGATCGGTTGTGCTTTGTGAGATTTAACCCTCGTTTTCAAGAGGGTAAAACCTCATCTGTGATGACCGCAGGTGCGGCTATATTGCATAACACGATGCCCGAACCTGGCGTTTTTCCAGCAGTCCCAACGGTGTGAACCCATTTACCCTGCATCGTGTTTATCAAAAGTGTCTCTGTGCAAACTGGGTTCACACGTCGTCTTATTGAAAAGTGAGCCAGCAACAACCGCACGGCCCTCCCTCCCTTTCCCTCGCTATGGCGGTATAGACCAAGTTTTTCCAGGTCATTCAATATTGCACCAACTGATGCAAATGGTTGACTCTTTTCTTCAAGAACCGTTCAGCATCATATACCAAAGGTTTATAGAAAACAAACATAAGCTAGACTGTTTGTCGTTCAGTCGTCGCGGGCGACCATCACTCCACCCCCACTCCAGAAAGGCCAAGTTGCCCCGCCCCAAACAAGAACCGGCGCCACGTCGACCCTGCCTTTCTCGGATCGACTCGGGCCCAGTATACCAGTCGCCAGGAAGCGCGGGAGGGGGGAAGCAAGCACGCGAAGCAGGAAGAGCGAGGCAAGGCAAGCGACGGCGGCATGGAGGGCATCCACGTGTTCATCCCGGACGACAAGCTCGTGTGGGTGCCGGCGACGGTCGTGGCGGTCGAGGCGGGCGGCCGGCGCTTCCATGTGCGCGTCGAGGCGCTCGTGGACCCGGCGGGCGACGACGAGCCGCAGTATGAGCGGCGCCAGGACGCAGCCGCGGTCGAGCGCGTGGTCGACCTGGACGAGGACGGCATGCCCGAGTCGCTGCCGCTGCAGAACCGGGAGCCGGGCTCGCGCGGCGCTGGCGGCAGCGCGCGCAAGCTGTCGCCCGAGCTAGCCAAGGCCCTGGTCACGGCCAGCGCCGCGGACGCCGGCGCCGAGGACATGTGCGAGCTGAGCCACTTGCACGAGCCCGCCATCGTGTACAACGTGCGCGCGCGCTTCCTGGCCAAGGCGCCGTACACGTACACGGGCAAGATCGTGGTGGCCGTCAACCCGTACCAGTGGATCAAGCCGCTCTACTCGGAGCAGCTGCGCGACCTGTACACCCGGCGCGCGTGGGACGAGCTGCCGCCGCACGTGTACGCCACGAGCGCGGAGGCCTTCCACCACATGAAGGACCGGAGGGTCCCGCAGAGTATCCTCGTCAGCGGAGAGTCGGGCGCCGGCAAGACGGAGACCGTCAAGATCATGATGGAGCACCTCGCGAGTATCTCCATGTCATACGCCAAGAAGCTCGCGGCGGTCGCCAACGAGTCCGGCGAAAGCCTCGTCGTCAAGAAGGTGCTCAAGAGCAACCCGCTGCTCGAAGCTTTCGGCAACGCCAAGACCATCCGCAACGACAACTCGAGTCGCTTCGGTAAGTTCACGCAGCTCCAGTTCAACAGCGACTACTGCCTTGTGGGTGCCGAGTGCCGCCATTACCTGCTCGAGAAGTCGCGCGTGATCGAACAGGCCACTGGCGAGCGCAACTACCACATCTTTTACCAGCTCGTGAGCGCCAAGGAGGAAGCGTTTGGCTTCACGGAGTCCTCGTCGCCACGTGAGTTCCGATACATGCAAGATGAGAAGCTGCTGCTCGACGGTCAGACGGATCTCGAGCGGTACCAGGTTACCCGTGATGCGTTGACGACGATCGGGTTGAGTGATGGCGAGCAGTCGGATCTGTTCCGCGCACTCTGCGGTATCCTGCGGCTCGGCCAGTTGGACTTTGTGCCCCTCGAGTCCAACAAGAGCGATGCGAGCCAGCCTGTCGGTTCGCTGAACGCCTCTTCTTCCGGATCGACCGGGATCTCGGCGGAAACCATTGCGCACCAGCAAGCGGAGCTCGAGATGTGTGCCAAACTTCTTGGGGTGGAAGTGTCCAAGCTAAGCCACCAGCTCTGCTCGCGAACTGTCAAGGCTCGCCAAGAAGTGTACAGCGTACCGCTGTCGACGTTGCATGCCGGCAACAACCGCGACGCGTTGGCGAAGGAGGTGTACGCGCGCGTGTTCGCATACCTTGTGCGTCGCGTCAACTACAGCATTTCGCAGTCGTCGGCAGGATCCCAGTCAAAGCACCTGCCCGGCTATATGCACATCGACCTGCTCGACATCTTCGGCTTCGAGTCCTTCAAGCACAACAGCTTTGAGCAGTTCTGCATCAACTATGCCAACGAGAAGCTGCAGCAGAAGTTCACGCTCGACGTGTTCAAGACGGTGCAGGAGGAGTACGAGCAGGAGGGTGTGGCGTGGGAGTTTGTCAAGTACCGCGACAACCAGGACATGCTTGACCTGATGGAGAACTCCATGGGTCTGATCGCGCTGCTGAACGAGGAGTGCGTGCGTCCCAAGGGCTCTGACCTGTCATTCGCGTCCAAGATCGTGTCGCTGCACGAGTCGCACCCGCGACTGGAGAAGGCGCGTCTGAACCAGACGCAGTTCCTGCTGCGCCACTACGCTGGCCGAGTCACGTACGATGCCGTGGGGTTTGTCGAGAAGAACAAGGACTCGCTGCAGAGTGACCTGCTCGAGCTGCTTGCGACGAGCTCCAACTCTCTCGTGTCGCTTGTCTTCGGATCCCGAGGGCAGACGGCGTTCATGACGGACTCGGAGTTGGCTGCCCATGCCGCGACGTTGATGGATACCGGCAGTGGTGGCCGACGGAGCGTGACTGGGCGGAAGACGTCGTCTTTCATGCAAGAAACGGTCAGCTACAAGTTCAAGGCACAGCTGTCGCTGCTCATGCAAGACATCTCGAGTACGGAGGTTCACTATGTGCGCTGCATCAAGCCAAACTCACAGAAGAGCCCCAACATGTACGAGATCGACGCTGTCGTGAACCAGCTGCGATGTGCTGGTGTCGTTGAGGCGATTCGCATCACTCGCGCAGCCTTCCCCAACAAGATGGCACACGAAAAGTTCCTACGCCGCTTCGTGTTCATGAAAGGCAGCAAGGCCAAGAATGCAGTGGCTTCATCGGCGTCCAACACGGTGACTGAAGCATGCGAGCACCTTGCCCGTGAGTTGCTGACAGACTATAAGCCGAAGAAGGACGAGGAGCACTCGCGCACGCCCTCTTTTGTCGTCGGACGCAGCCTCGTGTACTTTGGCAAAGATGTGCTCGAGTTCCTCGAGCACCAACGCACGACCTATGTGCACGAGCGGGCGCTGCTGATCCAGCGCACTGCCCGGCGTTGGGTTGCGCGCCGTCGCTTCAAGCGTCTGCGCGCTGCCGTCACGTTAGTCCAGGCGCTGCATCGATCCCGCAACGCGCGGCGAGCGTTCCTGCGACGCAAGCGGCAGGTCGTCATCGTTCAGAGCATGTGGCGCGGCGTTCGCTCGCGCCAGCGCGTGTACTTGCTGATGAAGGAGAAGATGGCCATCCGCATCCAGTCGGCGGTTCGCCGGTATCTGGCGCTGAAGCGCTACTCGCGCTTCCGGGATGCTGTCGTCAAGATGCAGTCCAAGATGAAGATGAAGAAGCAGGTGGGCAAGTATCATACACTGCTGTCGAATAAGAAGGAGCAGGCCATCATGGAGACGGAGGTGGATCTGCTGAAGAAGCGCCTCGAGGAAGAGAAGCGCGCGCGTATCGAGATCGAGGCAGAGAACTCGTCTCTGCAGCAAGAACTGCTCGAGGTGCGCCATTCGTCCGTACCGGGCTCCAACAGCCTCCACGACAACGACCTGCTGGCCCCATACGGCACGGCTCCACCGCTCATGCACCGCGAGTCAACGGGTGATGACTCCAAGCTGCTGGACGACTCGGAGCGCATGATCGACTACTTGCGGCTCGAAGTCGCCAAGGGCCGCGAAGTTATCGATGCACTGTCGATCGAGAACGAGAACCTCAAGATCGAGAACAAGAAGATCAAGGACGCGTACAACGCCGCGGGTGCGTCGTTCGCCGCGCTGAACAAGCACAACAAGCAGCAATCGAAGGCCAATCTGCGCCTCATGAGCACGCACGCGGCGCTCATCAAGTCTCAGGAGGAGAAGATGAAGAAGTACCAGAAGCAGATCGTTGATCTCAAGGAGGACCTCAAGATGCAGCGCAACGTGTACTCTGCCGAGCTGCAGGCGCGCGTGCAACAGCAGGACGTGCTGGTCGACATGATCCAGCTTGCCGAGTCGTACGGCGTGGCTGAGGACGTGCTCGAGCGCATGCGTGCCATGGCCGTCGATCCACAGAAGCCACGGAGGACCAGCCGCGGCGACTATCACAAGCCCATGGACCGCGCCACGTACGTATCGCTGTCCTTGATGTTTCCACGTATTGGCTTCTGACTTGGTTTCTGTTGATGCGATGTGAATGTTACAGCGAGAACCGACAGCAGCGGTCGGACACGGATGTGTCGATTGGCCCCGTGCCCGTCTCGGTGAGTGTCAACCCGACGACTCGGGCGTACGAGCGGCGCTCGACCATCGACAACATTATGAACAACCCCGTGCCTCGCGGCGAGCCCAAGCAAACGGACACCCAGGATGACTTCGACAGCCACGAGGACGCGCGTGCGAGCTACATTCCGAATGGTGGCGGCAACCGCGGCAGCGTCTACTATGACGAGAACGGGCACCATCGCAAGTCGCGCATCGGCGGCATGTTCAAGAAGATGTTCAAGAAGGACGAGTAGGCATGCACCTGCGATGCTGGAACGCGTTTCGCTCGACGGTCACCCAACGACACGCAGTCGGAGACCACCAGCCGCGCCGAGTCTACGATTGGTCATGTGCATAGATGTGTTTGTGCCTATACCCTCAGTGTCTCTCTCGATGGTCACACCGCTAACCCACCGACTGACCGTGGCTCAAAAGTCGTACAGGTCGTCGCCTTGCGCCGCCTTCTGCTCTGCAGCCACCGGCTTGGGCGATTCCTCCGCTGTCGTCACCCCCGACGTGCCGTCGCCCTCGGTGGTCGCGACTGCGCCGCCCTTCTTCCAATCGCGGATCGCATCCCGCAGCTTGTCGTCGCGCGTCAGCTGGTGGATCGTCAGCGGTTCCCCAGTGAGCGGGCACCGGTTGCCGAAGTCGCGGAACCACGCCTCGATGACCTCGCGCTCGAAGACGTGGCCGAACGGCGACCGCAGCGGCTCCCGCAGCAGCTTGAGCGACACGGCGCACTTGAATTCGGCCGGCACGTCGCCCTTGCTCGTGCGGCCCTTGCTCCTGGCCTTGTTGCTCTTCGGCCGCTTGCTTCGGTCTCGGGAGGTCGGCGACTTCTTCTCCTCGCCTTTGGCTTCGGCTGCTTCGACGTCATCACTGTCGTCATCCGCCTGGATCGTGATCGACGGCACCCGCGCCGCGTCAAGGTTCGGCAAGTCGCCCAGCAGCGCGTACTCTTCCTTGCGGGACAGCGGACCGGCCGGCTTGACGGGGCTCTTCTTCGGGGAGGACGGGGCTGAAGAAGGCGCGGCATTGACTGCCGCCGACGCGCTCGCCGAAGTGGACGAAGCTGGACAAGGCGTCGCGGCCAGCAGCTCGTCCAGCATGCTGCGGATCTCGCTGTGGATCGTCAGGTCCCGCGCGAGCGACCCGCGGTCCGTCTTGAGTGATACGTCCGCGCCGTACACGATCAGCACCTTGACGACGGCGATGCGCGAGTGGTACGCGGCCTCATGCAGCGCCGACCAGCCCAAGGTGTTGACGGCGTTCTTGTCCACGCCCCACTCGAGCAGCACCTTGACGCAGTCGACGTGTCCCTGGCGCGCGGCTTCGGCAAGCGGTCGCTGTCCCGGGTACGGGCACAACGCGAACTCTGGACAGACGACGTCGTGACGCGCGCCAGCCCGCAGCAGCTCCCGCGCGACGCTCGCGTACCCGCGATGGCAGGCGTCGTACAGCGGCGTCCAGCCGACCGAGTTGCTCGTGTCGACGTTGACGCCTGGCGCGCGTGCGAGCTTGAGCGCCAGCGCCTCCAGCCCGTACGCGCTCGCGATGTGGAGTGGCGTCCAGCCACACGAGAAGCTGCCAGGTCCACGCTTGGTGACGATGTTCAGGTCCGCCTTGGTGGCTACCAGCTCCTTGAGGATCGCGATGCCCGCCTCCTGCGCGTTCAGCACGTGGCAGCATGCGTGCAATGGCGTCCAGCCGTCGTTGTTGGGCTGGTGGAGCGTGGCGCGGTCGAGCACGATCTTGTCGCCTTCGACGTACACGATCAAGTGCTCGTCGGTCGACTCGGCCGGCAGGCCGTCGGCGTCCGCGCTGCCCTTGGATTTGGCCTTGGCGACCTCTTCTTCGTCGTCCGAGTCGTTGCAGATGGCGATCTGCTGGAACTTGCCGTTCTCGTCCGGTGAGTGCACGAGCAGCACCATGTTGCCGTGCTGGAAGCCGCGCGGCGTCGGCCGCTTCGCCGGACCCACGTGGAAGTCGTACAGCCGATACATGTCTGTCGTCCCCAAGGACCCCAGTTAGCGCTGCGGCCAAGATCGCCGACGGTTAAGGAGAAGGAGGCGATGGTTACCTGGGAACCGGACGAAGCGCGGGTCGAGGCCCTGCACCATGGCCTCGCCCAGCAGCATCGTGCACGCGAGCATCTGCTGGAACGACGACTCGCTCGACGCTCCCGCACCCATGGCGTCCGTCCTCTCCTGCTTCTCGATGCCTCACTCGTTCGCCTGGCGGCGTTCACCCTGCGGCTCGTCGGTTCGCGAATCCGCGTCCGTTGCGTGGAAGACCACCACGCCTCGCCTGCTATAATTAGCCGACCAAGCGAATGCCACGACGCTGTTCAAACGCGTCCAGGCGGTGAACTCGCGCGACATGCCGTCCTCAACCATCAACTTCAGCAACGTCTGCTCAACGCATTGTGCGAACCACTTCGAAGCGTGTTACATTATCGACATCAACGTTGGCTGCCGCTCGCAGCGCCAACCACACAGGGTCGTAACACCATGAACCCAAGGCTGACCAGCCTAGCTCGAGTGGTACAGCTCGTGGATGTACGCCATACCCTCCGCGCGGAACGTGTCGGGCTCGACGTACGCCAGTCCAGTCGCGTTGACGTCGAATACGATGGTCTGCGGGTTCTCGACCGTGTACTCGGGCCACTCAATGTCCGTCACGCTCAAGTCGTTGGGTGTCTGGTCCACGATGAAGCTCACCCACAGGCGGGACATGAGGTTGGCCAGCTGCACGAAGCTCTCGGGCTCGTTCTCGAACGGGTTGACGGACACGGCGTTGTCGTAGCCGTCGCCGTTGACGTTGTTGAACACGAACGCGACCTCCTGGAAGTGCGTGGCGCCGATGTACTGCGTGAGGCCGTTGACGAGCACGTTGAAGTTGTAGCTGAAGCTGGTCACGTTGTTCTTGGCCCACGTCTGCGCGGCATAGCGGCGGAAGCCGTGGAAGAACGAGTCGCCAGCGTAGGCGCACACGCGCTTGTACTGAAGGCCGTAGCCCGAGGCGTTGGTGGGGCGACTGGTAAGCGTTCCAGGGACTCCGATCTCCGGGATGTCAGGGTAGACCTTGGACAGGATGACAGCTTGCTCCTCTGTGCGTCCCATCGCGACGAGGTAGGCCAGAAACTCGTCCTCCGTGTCGATGCCACGGGTGCCGAACGCGGTGCCTTCGTCGTGGTTCTGGCCCATCAAGAACGGCACGTGCACGAACTGCCCGTTGTCCAGGAGGGTGACCGTCTTGTCCACGAGGAACTCGCCGTCCGTGATCGGGCCGAAGCTCGCAGACGTCGAGTTGAGGATGTCTGACAGCGCCTCGGCAGGGACTTCGCGGAGGCAAGCCAGCGTGTCAGCAGCCGAGCTGCAGTTCGCATCGGCCACGACGCTGTCGTAGTAGACGTCGAAAGCCGACGCGTTCAGCGTCGACGTGGACATGTAGCCCGACTCCATGATGGCGCCGCGGAACAGACCATCGTCGCGGCCGCCGTAGGCCACGAGCTGGTGAGCGACACTGAAGCCGCCGGCGCTCTCGCCCCAGATAGTCACCTTGTCTGGGCTGCCACCGAAGTAGCCGATGTTCTCCTTGATCCAGTGGAGTGCCAGGCGCTGGTCCTTGAGGCCGACGTTTCCCGCGCTCTCGGCGGCGATCCTGGAGCCCCACATGAAGCCAAAGCCGTGCAGACGGTAGTTGATGCTCACACCAATGAACGGCTTTTTGGCCTTGACGCCCTGGTCCACGATGTACGTCAGGTTGTACCGGGGATCGCGAGATCCACCCTGGGAGAAGCCTCCGCCGTGGATCCACACGGCCACCGGCAGGTCGGCGGTCTCCGAGATGCCGCTCGGACGCACCACGTTCAGCGTCAGACAGTCCTCGGACAGGATGTTGCCGAGGACCCACTGGTCGCTGCCGTAGCCATAGCACTCGGGCGAGTACTCGGTCGCGTTACGCGCCTCGGTCCACGTCTCGTTCAGCGGCTGCGGGTTGGCGAAGCGCAGGGTGCCGACGGGCGGCTGAGCGAACGGCACGCCGAGGAACACGTCCTGGTCGTACGCGTCTTGGTGCAGACCATAGTACGAGCCGTTCTTGACGGTGACGGTGGGTGCGCTGTCGTCGGCGGCGACGAGGGTGGCAAGGAGAAGCGCGACGCTGGCGAGAACCGGCTGGAAGACGCGCATTGTGACTGGATGAGTGCGTTCACCAGACGGGGAATTGACGAATGAGCTCGACTAGCGGGCTCAACGTCTGGTTCACGACACGGGAGAGCGACGCCGCGATGGTGATGGCACTAATCATGCGCGTAGAAAGCAGGACACAGTGTCCATCCACCGAGTCACCTGGACTGTTGAGCCGATCCAATGCTGGTCGAAGTCGCATGTAAACAGCCTCGAAGTGCTGCTGCAGGTCCTTTGCACCGGCGGGCCGTGCGCTTCCCGGAGTGGCACTCACTAAGGCGGTCGAGCGCTGCCTTGACGGACGCCAAAGTGAGCTTTGCAGTTGAACTTGTGGCTTCAACCACGACAACAGATTATGCGCTCGGCTCTGAACCATATGCAGTGGCACACGGTGTCGGAGATGACACGGTTGACTGGTTGACGGCGACTGGAAGACTGAAGATGCAGGAGTGAACTCGGGAACTTGGTGCGGCTCTGCTCATCACCACCCCACATGCAGCAGCAAGGCCAGGTGATCAGCGACCACAGCGCGTCTCCAATTGAGGACACGCAAAGACGCAACGCCTGCTCGACGGACTATACAACGGAGGGATGTACACTCCACGACAGCTCTCCGTTGTGCCATGACACTGCCATTGACAGCTCTGCCCAGACGACTGCTGCGTGAAGCAGGTCTCCGCTTGAAGTTGCAGCTCAAGGATTGGCGCACCGACGCGTCTTTCTACGCGCGTCTACTTGATTCCTGCGCGTCGGCAACCGCGAGGTGGTGCTCGTCCGTTCGCTTTGCTCGCCATCAACTGCCTCAACGCCAGCATGAAGGCGTCGTCGTTGGTATCACCGCCGTGTTTCCCGTCGCTGACGGCATGCAATGACGCGCTGTACACCAGCAAGCGGTGGCCACCACCAGCTGCTGCATCTGCACACTGGCACAAAAGAAGAAGACGGCTCGCTGGCAGGGCAGCGACGCGAATGTGGCAGGAGAAATGGCGTCACGAGAGCAGTTGGTGCCGGTGTGTCGCGGCGGACGGACATCGCGAGACGGGGGCGGAGACTGTTCTCGAGAGGATCGAAACGGGGCCTTTCAACCCCGAATTGGTGGCGATCAAGGCCTCGTTCGTGGGTAAAGAGTCCTCCAACCCCGGATGGAGCGTCCACCGTATACATACTTTAAGTGTGTCGCGGTGAACACTAAAGCCGGGAGTGGTCCCCATGGAACGCGTTGAAGTGATCATCACTCGTAAATAATCTTCTATTAAGGTAGACCGCGGTGCGCTTTCCTGTCGGTTTGCTTGGCGACCATCAAGGACTCGCCACCATACTAAAACCCTATACAAACTGTCGACGACCATGGCGTTCTGGCGGCCCGGCGCCGCGCTACCTGGAGGCGCCGCGGACGACTCGCGGGAGCTGCCGCCGGGCGTGGAGGTGCCCGCCGTGCTGTTCAACCCGCTGCATCGGCTGCCGCTGAGCGCGCAGCGGCGCCGGCTGCCCGTGTTCGCGCACCGCGACGAGATCCTGCTGGCGGTCGAGACGCACGCCACGACGGTGCTCGTGGGCGCCACAGGCTCGGGAAAGACGACGCAGGTGCCGCAGTTCCTCGTGGAGGCCGGCTGGGCCGCGCCGCGCCGCTCCGGCAAGCGCAGAGCGGCCGGGAGCGGCGCGGAGAGCGAGGAACGCGGCCGGATGATCGCGTGCACGCAGCCGCGGCGGATCGCGGCCGTGACGGTCGCCGAGCGCGTGGCCAGCGAGATGGGCGTGGCGCTCGGCCAGGAGGTGGGCTACGCCGTGCGCTTCGACGAGAAGTGGGACCCGCAGCGCACCAAGATCAAGTTCTGCACGGACGGGCTGCTGCTGAGGGAGACGATGCTCGACCCGCTGCTCTCGCGCTACTCGGTCGTCATGCTGGTGCGTTGCCCGCATCGTCCTCGTCCCTCGCTGGCTTGACATAAACACTATGGAAGGAGAGGCTCTGACTGGTCAAGTTGCATGCGTCGGACAGGACGAGGCCCACGAGCGAAACCTGGAGACGGACCTGCTGCTCGGACTGCTCAAGAAGATCCAGCGCCGGCGCCGCGACCTGCGGGTCATCATCGCGTCCGCCACGCTGCAAGTGGACACGTTCCTGCGCTACTTTCGATGGCGATCGCCAGCCGGAGGCGAGGACAAGCAGCGGATCAAGGACGTCGTCGCCGTGTCGGTCGAGGGGCGGCAGTACCCGGTCGACATGCAGTATCTGGCCGAGCCCTGTGGGGACTACCTGCAGAAGACCATCGACACAGTACTGGCGATCGACCAACATGAAGGAGACGGCGACGTCCTTGTGTTTCTTCCAGGGCAGGAGGAGATCGACTTCGTCGTGCGCGCGCTGAACGACCGAGCGCCGTCACACGTCCTCTCCCTGCCGCTGTACGCCACGCTGCCGTTGCAGATGCAGCAGAACGTCTTCTTGCCTGCGCCACGATCAGTGCGCCGGAAGGTGATTGTCGCGACGACGATCGCCGAGACCTCGGTCACGATCGACGGCGTTGTGTTCGTCGTTGACTCGTGCTTTGTCAAGCTCGCGTTCTTCAACCCACTCACTGGCATCGAGGCGCTGGTCACGACGACGGTCTCCAAGGCGTCGGCGAAGCAACGCGCCGGTCGTGCCGGGCGCTCCCGACCTGGCAAGTGCTTTCGGCTTTGCACCCAAGACTGCTACCGAGGCTTCCCGAAAGAGACCATTCCGCAGATGCAGCGCACCAATCTCACCAGCGTGGCACTCCACCTGCTCAGTATGGGCATCCAGGACCTGGCGCACTTTGACTTCGTATCGCCTCCGTCTCCCGAAGCGCTCATCCGCGCGCTAGAAGTGCTCTACTCGCTGGGGGCCATCAATGACGAGTGCAAGCTTGTGGAGCCACTTGGGGCTCAGATTGCAGAGTTCCCGGTCGAGCCGGCGCTTGCAAAGGTGCTGCTCGCGTCGTTCCAGTACGACTGCACCGATGAAGTGCTCAGCATCGCGAGTGTCTTGTCGGTCGGAGACATCTTCCTGAGCAGCCGAGGGTCGAAGGAGCGGAAGCAGAAGATCGCAGAGGCCATGGAGGCGTTTGCGCACCCAGACGGCGATCACCTCATGTACCTGGGCATCTACGAGGCGTTCTGCGATAACGGCAAGTCGCGTGAGTGGTGCGACGACAACTTGCTAAGCCACCGAGCGCTAGTGCGCGCGACAGAGATCCGTCGGCAGCTGAAGCGATACGTGAAGCGGTTTGGGTCGCAGACTGGTCAAGGAGGAGACGACATGATCGACGACGACACCAATACAAGGGTACTCAAGTGTATCGTGAGCGGCTACTTCGCTAACGCAGCAAAGCTCAGTGCTGACGGTCAGTATCGCACGATCCGAGACCACCGCGTCGTCCAGCTTCACCCGACGTCCGTGTACTACCACATGGGCAAGCTGCCTGATTGGATCGTGTTCCATCAAAGCGTGCTCACAACTGATGAGTACATCCGCGATATCTCCAAGATCGACCCGCGGTGGCTGGTCAACGCAGCGCCGGACTTCTATCGCACCAAAGACGTCAGCAGCGCCATCTCGGGCAGCTCCGGCAGTCTTGGATTGCCCAGAGGGCCGACGCGAGCTCCATCTTCATCTCGCAGTGAGAAGACAGTAGCAACTCTCGAAGACAGCTCGCGAGGCGCGGCAACAGGCTCGGACGGCCGTATCCTGTTCCGTAAACCTGCCAAGAAGCTTGCCACGACCACCAAGAAGCCGCAGCTGCCGGTGCACATCGGCAAGAGCAAGGGAGGCCTCCGGTCACAGTTTTGACAAGCGTCAAGGTCGTTCCTGGACATGGACCAAGTTGAAGCAAGAGATGGGTGTGGGTACAAACGATCGACACTCACACTGTGGTGCTGATATATCTCGGTGAAGTGTTGATCTGCGATGAGTGTTGGTCACCGGAACGCCGATCATGCCTGCCAATGCTGGTCGCTCGACGTCAAGTGCTTCCCACATGTCGGCGTCACTTTTCAGCTTGCGCTGCCTATCAAAGGTGGCAATCAGCCCAGCCATGACGGTTGACACCGCTTCGTCCGCGTGTCAGGTCTGCTTCGACGATGTCCAAGCGCCTGAGCTGATCTCGAAGCTGTGCGGCTCCAAGTGCCCAGCCCAGATCTGCACCTCGTGCCTCAAGCGCCATGTCGAAGTGGCGCTCAAGGTGCCGTACACGGGAGCGTTGCCTCGCGTCAAGTGCCCGATTTGCCTCATCCCGATCAACCGCGAGCAGTGGAGTCGACGCTTGGCTGTTGACGACCCGGACCGCGCCAACCTGCGACTGGAGTACCGCCGTCTGTGCCTCACGTCGTGCCGGTTTGGTGTGCCGTGCTGCCACAAGGGCAGCTACATCCATATGCCGGCGTTCTACACGACAAAGCTGAGCAATCAGTATGCTCGCCATGCGGTCCCAGTCAAGAACACAGACGCGCTGGTGATGCCCGGCAGGCAGAAGAAGCAGCAATTCCTGCGCAGCCTTCGAAGAGTTGGCGAGCGATTCTGTCGACACGATCCAGAGATGGCAGCGGGCGATGTCGTCCGGTTCTTGGAGGAAAACTTCCCTTCCGACTCCAACGAAGATGTCTATTCCCTGACCAACCGGATGCAGATCGCGTACCAGCTATTGGCGACGCGCATCCTCGATGAAGAGCGACGCGCGCGCCTTGTGTTGGCGTTCCACCGGCGATACCCACACATGCTTACGCGTTGCTGCGGCTCCCTGATGTGTTTCAATTGCAAGCGCGCCATCTCCTTGACCGGAGGCTCGGGCAAGGTGGTGTGCATTTGTGAGCGCGAAGAAGCGAATACTGATGGAGCGACGCCCCCTTCGGACATTACCGATGACTCGTGCATGATCGAGTGCCGTTCCTGCCGCGTGATGCTCGTCAAGGTTGACGGCTGTGACTCCGTCGTGTGTCCGTGCGGGAACAACATGAACTGGAACTACGAATTGGAGATTCGTGATCGGGTCAGACGCAAGATTGTGCCGGTTGACATATTCGACACGACCGTGTTTTCACGCTGGGAGACGCAGAAGCACCGGTTGAGGTTGCTGTTCCGAGGACCGGCGTATCGCGACATTCGAGTCAGCATCTACCTCCGAGTCATCGCTTGCCAGGAGGCTGGGAGTGAGCGTGGATTCATCGAGGCGATGCGGCGGTATGTGCTGCGCCGACAGTTCGCGTTCCGCCTACGGAAGGAGTGGATCCCAGCGATCCGCTTGAAGCTCGCGGTGAGGCGGTGTCCGACGTTTACGGAGCGTCTGATGCGGTTTGTGTGGCGCCGGAGGTTTGACAAGGTGGTTGAGGACGTCCGCAACGGGTACAAGACGCGCGCCGATCGCCTGCGCGAGTTGCGTCAGCGCTCGTTCCTCCAAAAGCTGTGCCTGAGTGTGATGAAGGCATAGATGACAGTGAACGCGAGATGAAGACTCAGTGAGCGATGTATTGACATCAGGGCAGTAAGTCGAATGTATGGACGCGATTGAAGCAACAAACAGACGCACGAATGGAGTCGATCAACAACAGTTCATCTTCCCATTCGCCGCCTCCGACTCCAGTCACATTCGTCCTCCATTCACCAGGATTAGAAGATGTCGTTGGGGTTCGTCTTGACGAACTCGAGCGCCTCCTTCACCGTGCGGAAATGGACGTCGCCAAAGAAGGCCTTGCGATCGCGTGCCACCTTCTCCTGGTCGAGCTTGAGCGAGGTCAGCGTCATCAGCTTGAAACC
>JAADYF010000659.1:0-15761 GCA_023338175.1 Phytopythium delawarense
CTTGGGCACTGTTCGCGGCCAGGCTGTCAGAGACAGCGTCGATGCGCTTCTCGGAACGGCAGCTGCGAGCCAAGTTCGCCAAGGTCAAGTGGGAGTACGAGCACTGGAGAGATGCCGACGATGACCGCCAACCTTCCTATATGAACATACTGCGGCGCTGGTTCGCTGGTTGACTGCCGCCACACAATGCGGAGGCAAAACTGAAGCAGCGGATGGCCTTTGGGCCCTCGATTGGTCTCCACGTTGGCGCGGCCTCTGCTCCATCGCCCGCTCGTCGCAAGGTACGGATGACGACGTCTTGAAGGCGGGCACGAAGCACTGGATGAGGAGGATCGCATCGGGCGGTCCGTTTTCCTCAAGCGTCTCAAGCGTCTCGGTCACCAGCATGCGCGTGCGCGCATCGCCGGTGCCCAGGCGGTCGTCCTGGAGAATGGGGCAGAGCGGAAGCAGCAAGCCAAGGCCAAACTGGCGATCGTCGACTTGGGACGCCGTCGTGCTCGACGTGCGCGCCTCAAAGTGGTCGAGATGGCGACTCGCAACGTGTGACACTCAAAATCTTGTATTGAGCCGATGGTCGAAGTTGACAGCTCTTGTTCGAGCACCAGCAGTCCACTTGAAGCACAAATATCCAGTTGCACGACATTGCTGCTGCTGTCGCCGCCAAACACGTACGTGTCACGCTCTGGCCTTGCTGACTATTACCACTCCGCGCTGGTTCTCATTCTCTCTTCCCAGCGACAGCTGCACGACGAGCTCGAGAAGAAGGCTCCATCGCCTGCGGCTCCGACACTAGCGTGCATGCCGCCGAGCGAAACACAGGTGCTGCCCGTGGCGGCGGTGCGGCGTTGGCCGGGCGCGTTCATCGAGTCGCTGCCGTCCGGGCTGGTCGAGCTCGCGGTCCCAGCGACCCATGACGGGTATCCGCCGCCGTTCTTCAAGCAGCTGTACAAGTACATCAAGGACAACGGGTTCCGCGCGCACGGCGTGTTCGATGCTGTCGGACTTCAGCCGCATCGAGTTCCACCTGCCCATGAAGAAGGGGGGCATGCTGCGCGAGTGGATGGCGCAGGTCGTGGACCACGACCTGTCGTTCAAGGAGTTCGCTCGTGCTGCCTCAAGCAGGCCCAGTAGTGATCCGAGGCAGGCGACCGTATCGAGCCGTAGCGATTCAAGGGGCGAACGCCGACGTCTCAATAAAGTATGCAACGTATTGCCGCCAATGAGACAGATCACATGGGTTCGCTTCCCCGCTCGGCCGTCCACGCAACAGAGTGCACTCGCGGACGAAAGCGCGGGGATGCAGCGCGCACCTCGCCGCATTGCGCCAGGCTTCAAGCAGCAGGTGCAGACGGAGGGGGAGCCAGCAGATCGCGGGGAGACTTGCTCCGAGTATGGCTCCGATGTCCTGTGCAAACCCGCGAGGTAGTCGGCGGGCATCGTCGAGAGACATTGGGGCCATCGTGAAACCAATGATGGACCCGGAAATCCGGTTGCCACGCATCCCCTCGGGCGAGATGGCTCACGAGTCCGCAGCGGTGGTGGCTGCGGGTGGATGACAAGTGTGGATGCAACTTGGGCGGACGCCGTCGGACGGCGTGAGTCGCTGCAGCCATGCAGAAAGCGCCGCACGCGCTTGGCAAGCGGCTCCAGTCGGGGGGGGGGGATGCGCTGGCAACCATCTGGCTCCAGTCAAGTCAAAGTGGCTAAAAAGTTCGGAACGAAAGAAAGTACAGTATATGCCCTTCAAAGTACGGTATCGAACATTGTCGATCTATAGGGATAGGGTCCGAAACGTATTTATAGCGAATCAAAACGCTTCGTGGGCCTCAAAGGGCACGAGATCGTCAACGTGGCGCGCTTTTTTCACTGGCGCTTCAACTACACCGAGTCGTCGTCCGATCGCAGTCATTTTCCAGCCTGTTTTTCAGATTGGGTAGGTTTGCGCTGGAGTTGGTCGACTCCTTCAAGCGTCGTTGCGCTGATACGCGTTGCCCAGCATGAGTGTGCTTGTCCACGGATCTTCCCAACTCGTTGAAGAAAGCACAAACTGGCTGCGAGTTCATCATAAAACAAGGCGGAATTGGGGAATCGAGGCGAACGAGAGACGAGACATGACACCACATCAACAGACTGGGGCACAGTAACGACGCCATTTTCCAAGATCCGACGTTTTGAAATGGCGGTTTCGAATCACCACGTGCGTTTTGCTTTCTCTGCGAAAATATGCAGGACATGGAGACCTCCTCACCTTTTTTGTTTGTTTGAGCGTGCATGAGATGAAGAGGAGCGCACTCGTCCATCGTTTTTCTCCATTGCCATCGGTCCCCACGCAGGAGTTGCGAAAATGCCAATCTTCGATTTTGCTCTTGAGTTTTGACTGCTCGTACTGCACAGTTCTCTCGATCGCCGCATCGCTCGCGGATAGGTGTATTATCACCGGGTTTCACCAAAATGGCGTCCCATAATGTTGATTTCCACCAATCAAATCACTGGCATCCGCATCGGATTGTCGAATTTCCCAGACAATAGGCCAAAAGAGGGGTCCAATTTCTCAGACACCGCCAAAAGCGGCACCACCCACATGGCTTTTTCGGCAAGAGCCCGGGCGTGACACACGCCATGCAAAATGGTCGTCCGCCGTGACAGTGGAGGATTCGGGCTGCGGGGGCGGAAGGAGCGCCGCGGAGCCGAAGGGGAGGCATAAGCAGGAAGGAGGAAGGAGGTCGTGCCGTTGCGGAGGTCGGAGGCGCGAGGCGAGCCGAGGCGAGCGAGAGACGCACGCACACGCGCACTGACTGCCCTCGGCAGCAGTACCAACGACAACTCGGCAGCTCGGCAACTCGTTCGTATTCAGCGTGTGGATCCCTGCGACGGAGAAGACTTTAACGGACGGACAGATTGACGGAGAGAGAGTTTGCGGCGCGGGCATCGGACGACCGGAACGACGGGAACGACCGGCGGACCGCACGGATGCGCGCGCGCAACCAGCGGCAACAGCGCGTCTGCGAGCGCCATGACGCGGCGCCGACACGCACCAAGACGCTGCAGGTGGGCGGGCTCGTGGCCGTGACCTCGGCGCTGCAGTTCGCGGCGGCCGCGGCGGTCGGGCTGCTGCTCTTCGGCTCGGCGATCGTCTTTTGCGCGCTGGTCGTCGGCGGCTACTACTTCGTCTGGAGCGCGCACGACGACGACGACCGCGAGCGCGTCAAGGAGACGCGCTCGGCCAGGAGGGACCTGGCGCGGCTTGAGCGCGGGCTGGGCAGAGCGCACAACGGCGCGGCGCGCGGCGGCAGCGACCTGATGGCGCGCTTCATGCTGCGGCAGCTCCTCGCGGCGGGCGAGAAGCTCGCCGCCTTCCGCCGCAGCGTGCTGGGGTTTTCGTTCACCGTGTCGCTGGCGGACAGCACGCCGGTCGCAGCGCCGGCGCTAGCGGAGCACGACCACTTCGAGATCACCGTGATCCCGGTGGCGACAGAGGTGCCGACCGCGTTGATGGTGCCGACGAGCAGCTCGCTGCCGGCCCACCTGAAGCTCTTGCCGTCGAGCGGCGGGAAGGAGGGCATGGTCAAGAAGAAAGCCAAGAAGTCGCGGCGCCGCAGCAAGCCCAAGGACCTGGTGACCATCTTCACATCGAACTTGGCGCGCGACACTCCTATCAAGACCGTGCAGCGCGTCGAGATGCGTCCAGTGTCGCTGTCGATCACAGAGCTGATGGCGTTGAAGCCAGCACCGTTGATGCCGGTGGCGATGGCGGCTCCAGTGCCAGCGCTGGTGGCGAAGCCGTTCAGCACGCCTTCGGTTGATGCCCCACTGTCTACCAAGAACAAGCCAGTCGTTGCGAATAGCGACTTCGCCAACAAGCCGATCAATGACATGCCGTTCGTGGTGGCGGAAGCCAAGGTCGAGCCGCACGTCGTCCCACATGTCGAGACGGCCAAGGAGCAGCCTGATATGCGAGTCGAGGAGCCCGAATCTGAGGTGGAGCCGGTCGAGGAGCCCGAGTGGGACCTCCCGCCTGTGGTGCCGCGCAAGGTGACGCTGTACGACAAACCAGCGTCAATTGTGGTGGTGGAGAGCCCAGTGGTCCCTGTCGTCGTCGAACAGAAGCCCGCCGTCGCGACCAGACGCACCGACTCCGAAGATGCGGAGGACTTCCTGTTCTCGATCGCGGTGGCTCCGGCGACGACCGTGGAGCCCGCCGAGTGGACGCGCCTGAAGCCCGCGGCCAGCAGCATGGGGAACGCCGAGCTGCGCGAGATGGTCGAGGAGCTGGACGCCATGTCGCGGGAGGCGGACGCCGCGCTGGCCGCGTGCTCGGCACTGCTGGCGAGCCTCGAGGCGTAAGCCGGTGTCGTTTGCATTCACTATTGAACTAAGAAGCCGGCAGGCGGGAGGGTCACGGATAACGCAGGGGTGAGTCGACCGATCGATCGATCGCTCCCTCCGGAATAAGAAACAAACAAGAGCTCGCCACCCGCATCGTCGATAGAGCGAACAAGTCGTCATTAGTACATGAAAGGAGACGGAGAATGCCGCGCTGCTACTTGTTGAGGAAGGCCATGAAGGACGAGTAGGCGCGCTCGAGGTCGAAGCTGAGCTGCCGCGCCTGCTCGTCGTCCAGCTCGTCGGCGGCGCGCATGGCGTTCATGGTGCGCAGCCAGCCCTCGATCTTCTCGCGGCCGTCGAACGTGGGCGGCAGCCCGCTGACCTGCGTGAGCGAGCTCATCATCTCGCTCAGCAGCGGCTGGATCTCGTCCACGGCGCGGATGTTCAACTTGAGCACGTCCATGAGCGTGATGAAGTTCTGCACGGTCTGCGCCACGTTGACCGAGTCCGTCTTGCGGTTCGTCGTGTTGTGCACCACGGTCGCGGGCACGCCGATGCGCACGAGCCGCTCCAGCGCGCGCGGGCAGTCCAGCCGGTACGTTGAGATGAACGCCTCCATCGACTCGAGGAAGCCGCCCATGCGCAGCGCCGTCTCGGCTGTCTTGAACTGCGAGATGAGCTTCGTGCACGCCTCCGTGTACTGCGGCGCGAGCGAGAGCAGTGCGAGACGTTAGACACTGACGGACGACGGATCGAACGCCTGCTGACCGCTCACCTCGTCGGGGGTGATGGCGTCGCGTACGTACGCCGTCTCGAGGTGCTCCGTCGTCTGGTGCACAGAACGGAGAGCGTCAGCACGGCAGCGCACCGAGTGGGGAATGGCCGATGGACGCACCTTGATGATGGCGAAGAGGTCGGCCAGGTCCTCGTACTTGCGCCGGTCCTTCGTGTCCTTCCACAGCTTAACCTCCTGAACCGCCACGCGCACATGTACATCAGCGAGGGCTATTACAGCTGACGACCACCATCGCGCGGTCGCTGGCGCGTCCACGTGCCTGGTTCATGTGCGCGGCGAGCGGCGACATGTACTGCCGAGCCAAGGAGAACACGCAGAGAACGCGGGCTACAGTGAGCGCACGAACGTGGGACCGGCATGAACGGGACGAGCGAAACGAGTTCTACGCACTGACGGTGACGCCTGCGCCTGCGAGGACTGCCCATACGCGTACGGCGCGCCGCTCGGCGTCGGATACGACGCGTTCATCATGCGCTTGGCAGCCTGCTGCTATCGGAACAACGGAGAAGCAAGCGCGATGGCATTAACAGCTTTGATGTCCGTTAATTTTCTGGACAATGATAGTCACATCAACCGTAAGGTAGCAGATATTTGACATAACCCCCCTCAGTTAATTGTTGATCATGTTGAATTTGTAACGAAATACTCAGCTTTCATTGGGCCAAGGTACGCCACCCCTGGATCCAGAAGAAGAAGCATATACAGATATACGTCGGATATGTAAACCTGTTGAAGTCATGCTTCAACTCGCTCGTGTGGTTGGGTTGCACTTCTTGTATTGATCCTCTCCATGCCAATCAACGAACCGAGTGGAGAGACCTTGTTTGTATGTAAATGAGCGATCCGCCCGATGGGGCTACACGTCGTTGTGGCGGTAGAGCGGCCGGCCGAGCCGGAAGGTCTTGATGGGCGGCACGGCCGGCCGGCTCAGCTGGATGGTGCGCAGCTTCTCGGTCAGCTCGTCTTCGGACGCCTCTTGCTCAGGCTGCTCAGGAGACTGCTGCTGCTGGTTGTGCTGCGTTTGCTGTTGGTCGTCGGCCGTGGGACGAGCGGTGTCATTGTCGCCAAGCGGCGAAGTACAAGGCGCTTGAGCAGCGAGAGAGCCGACGCCCACCGTGGGATTCAGTGGATGGCTCGTATCCTGGCCAGCGTCCTCCGCGCTCGGTAGCGTCGACGCCGACGCTGAAGCAGACAGCGAAGGCGGTGTGGCCGCAGCTGCGAGCATCTTCAGCGATCGCTGCTCCACCTCTTTGATCACCATGGCTTTGTAGATGTCCTCGGTGCGCTGGTCCACAGCACCGCGGTCGACCTCGTCGGGGATGACAAAGTCCGTCGCCTCTGCGTTCTTGGCGTAGAAGGTATGCATGACCTGCCGCACCATCTCCAGCTCGCCGTTGAGCATCGTGTCCCGCTCGCTCTCATACTTGGCGAACACGCGGTAGAGGTCGAAGGTGACCTCCTCCAGCGCTTGTCGGGCCGTCTGTAGCTTGAGCTCGTTCCTTTCGATCCGCTGACAGTCGCCCTGCGAGTTGCGGCGCTGCTTCAGACGCGACACCTTTTGCTCGTAGCAGTCGAACTCGAGCTTCATCTGCTTGCGGTGCAGGATCTGCGACTTGACAGACTTCATCGCGTTGATGTGGATGTCCAAGAAGCGGACCGCCCCCGCCAGCACCGCGTCCTGCTCGTCAGAAACCCGTTAGCTCAAGTCATCGCTTCTTTACCATTCGCGAATGATCCGAAAGGAGGCTTCTTACCGCATTGAAGAAGTGGTTCTTGGCTTCCTTGGTCTCGTTGACGGCGCACATGGCGTGCCGAAACTTCTCGGCGTCCGTGGCTTTGCCAACGGCATCGACGCTGACCACGCACCAGACGTCCGCGCCGAGACTCGCGCAAGACGAGCAGTAAACGGGCAGCGCTGTCGTGCGGTAGTGCTCCAGGCTCTTTCGGATGTCGAGCAGCTTTTGGAGCAGCCCGAGGAACCGCTGCTCGTTCTGTTCGTACACGTCGTCTGGCGCCGCCAGTTGCTGTCCGGGGGGGCAGCCAAGCACAAATGAGCCGATGAAGGGACCCCGATTTTGAAGACACACACACACACACACACACACCTTGCGGAAGGCGCTCAGGACCTGGTACTGCCACTTGCGCTTCTGCATCTGCCAACTCAGGCGCTTCTTCCTGGAGGGCGACTCGCCCAGCCGCAGCGCCGTCGGCAGTTCTTGGTTCATCTCTCCGCGGCCGCCGGCAATCGCCTCGATCCCTTCGCTCTCGACCGCGCCAAACACGCAGGCCGACGCGCCGACTTCCAATGTGCCAGCCACTCCACTCCGCCTCGGGATTATCAGACCGTGGCGACAAGATTGGTCGAAGGAGTGCCAAAAATGGCTTCATGACCATCACTCTGGGTGAAACCGACACGCAACATATATGAGACTGCATTCCCTGTCTAATCCGATTCTGAATTCGGTTGCTTTCACCTATCAAACTGCATGTCGAGAGTCTTGTTTCCCCCTTGCAGCAGGGGAAACCTCGGCACGGGGGGAAAGGACGACGGCGGCGGCGGCCATGGCCGAGTCGGAGAAGAAGGCGAGGCGCGCGGGGCGCAAGGCGAAGCGGGCGGCGGCGCAGCAGAAGCAGCCGCAGACGAAGCCGCAGACGAAGCCGCAGGGCCACTACGCGGACCCCATGTCGCCGATCGCGTCGACGCCCATGAAGCGCCAGCGGACCAAGAGCGCCGGTGCGTCGCGCGGCGAGTGGAGGAGGAAGAAAGGAGGGAAGGGAGGAAGGGGAGGGCGGCGTGCTGATTGAGGTCGTTCGCTCCGTAGAGAACGCCAAGTCGGCCAAGGCCAAGCACCTGCCGCAGGCTGAGGCGCGCGGGACGCCCGTCAAGTCCAAGGAGGACGAGCGCTTCTTGTCGCCGCGCAAGCTGTCGAAGGAGTTCGCCGCGGACGACAAGAGCGCGTACGTTCGTGGCCTTCTGTGTGGAGATGCGAGGGGTGGCTGCTGTACTAACGCTGTGAACAGTGAGGCGACGCAGCGCACGCCTCCCTCGGCGACGGAAAACGGGAAGGAGGCGGGGTACGAGACGCCGACGGCCAGCGACGCGGAGGAAGTGGACCAGGAAATGTTCTCCCCGACGCTCAAGCCGCCTCGGAGCTCGCGCTCGGCCAGCGCGTCGCCGGCCAGGTCGCGTGCTCGGCTGGAGGCGCTGACCGCTTCTGTCAGCGCATCGGCCCCCGAACAGATCGAGGAGGCGGTAGACTCTGCGGCCGAGGAGGAGACTGTGACGGCGGATGAAGCCGATACCGTCGATGCGCCTGCGGAACAGGAGTTCAACCCGTGCGTACGGCACTGCTGCTGGGTTTGTCTGCGCACTTGCTTACACTTGTTGCGCTGCGATCAGGTTTTATTTTATGAAGACGCTTCCCAAGTACGAGGATATTGTGCACGAGCCGCGGCCCATTGCTCTCCCGGAGCCCTCGCGCGGCACGCCTAACATCTGTCTGGTACGGCACACGCGCCATTGCTGGGATCGCGCCACGTGCGTTCTAACGAGGTGCTCAACTTCAAACAGGTCCTCGACCTAGACGAGACGCTTGTGCACTGCAGCGTAGACGACGTGGAGAACCCTCACCTGCAGTTCCCGGTAAGCTAGTGATGATGACGCTCTCTATCTCTTGGCTGTTCAACGAGCTGATCTGGGCTTTGTGCGTGCACCGATCCAGGTGAACTTCAACGGAGTTGACTACACGGTGAACGTGAAGAAGCGTCCGCACATGGAGTACTTCTTGCGGCGCGTGTCGAAGTCGTTCGAGGTCGTCGTGTTTACCGCGTCCCACAAAGCCTACGCCGAGAAGCTGCTCAACCTGCTGGACCCGCATCGCCATCTGATCAAGTGAGACTCGCTTGACTCGTGCACTCTACATGCGGATGCTGACGTGGTGCTTGCTTCACTTGCCAGGTACCGGCTGTATCGAGAAGACTGCTTGGACGTGTACGGCAACTACCTGAAGGATCTGACCGTCCTGGGGCGTGATCTTTCGAAAGTGGTGCTGGTAGACAATTCTCCGCACGCGTTCGGCTACCAGGTGAGTTTTCCCCAAAGCGCTCTCGTGCCTCACATGGTTGCTAACAACACGCTTGCTTCTACGCATGCAGGTCAACAACGGCATCCCGATCGAGACTTGGTACGAAGATGAAAGCGACGACGAACTGCTCAACTTGCTGCCATTCCTCGACAGCTTGGTCGACGTCGATGACGTTCGGCCTATCGTTGAGAAGCAGTTCCAAATCCAGAAGCTGATCGACGCGACGCCCGAGGACGAAATCGTCTAGCTGAGCGGAGCACCGACTACAAGGGCCGCGTCTCCGCTCTTTTCGCCATTCTTCTTTCTACATGTGATCCCAACTCATTGGTAAGAATTCGACAGCGCCTCGATCGTTGTCTGCATCGCCTCTCGTTCCTTTGTGGTTCTCCTGTTGGCTGTGATGCTGGCATGACAACTGACTTACAGGCTCGAAGAACCGACGACGACTTCGTGGTGGTGCTTGGTTGCCTCGCCAAGCACATGGGCGGCAGCTTCGAGAGACAAACTGGGAACAAAAATCGTTGCCGGCACGAGCTCCTCATTCAAGTGCAGGAAGTGCAGAATCTCTTCCAGACGTCGTCTCGGGAGTCGATCGGCGTCGTTAGGTCCACTCGGCAATGTCCGACGCTGCCATTTTCGCAGGCAGCAGCGGACACAGCAGCCTCCGCGGCCAGCAAATGACGACGCGCTGCGGCTCGCGCGGATCGACCGTGGAGCCCCAGAGACCGCCTGGGCGACGGCCGCGAGGATCGGGAACTCGAACGACTTGCGGTCCCAATACGTGAGGGTCTCATCGAAGGCGACGGTGTGGAACGCAATCGACTCATTCTGCAGGTATCGCTCCAGCTCATTCGCGATAAGAAATGCGGGCGACAAGCTCGACGGAGCGAGTGAAGCAGTGCTTCCACCGCTGCCTAGACTGTCATTCACAGCAGTGCCGTCCCCGCTCTGCTCGTCGAGGAGCGGCGGCGACTTGGCCATCTTGAGCAGTCCGAGACGCGCCAGCTCCTCCGCTTGATGCACGAGCCGCTCGAGTTTAGCCATCTCCGTCGTTGTTCTGCGCTTCTTCGACGCGCGTGGGTACTCGATGCCGTTGTTGTCCGGATCATCCAAACTAGACGACGAGTTATGCCCACTGCTAGGTGCGAAGACTGATGAGCCATCCTTGCGACGCTGGCCAATGACGGCCATGCGTCCAAGTGTCTTCGCTTGCTCGAGGATTGCAGACCGCTGCGTCTTGTCCATGAACTCGAGGTGGCGGAAGCATGGGTGCAGGAATATGGCTAAGCAGGCGTTGTCAGCTCGGTAGACGCCATCTTGGATCATGACGTCCCACTGCGTCGCGAGCTCATGCCGCAGCTTCCGCGCGAACCCAGTGACATCAGCGGGGCGAACAACAGCTGCATCCTCGCTCCCAGCAATGCTTTCATCGTCACTGCTACCCTCTCGGTCAATTGGGACGAGTTGTAGCGGCTCCAGTTCATTCAGCGCTGACAGTCTCGCGGCGAACGCGTTCACGACGGCTTCGGGACAGCCAGCACACTTGCCCCGCTGTGAATAGCCAGTCGCCAGGCTGTCGAGCACCGGGTGCAAGATGGCGAGGCTCTGCTTCAGATCTGCGCGGCTGAGAGCGAACGACTCGGGTGATGCCGACAGACTGGGAGCGCTCTGAGCGGGCTCCACCGCTGACTCAATCGCTTGCCAGTGACGAACGGCCCACCGCAGTGCTCGGCCCACTGCGATCCACAAGGATGGCGAGCTCAGCTTCGACTGCGGGATGTTGTCGAGCTCGCACTCGCCGAAGCATGAAGCGAGGTCTTCAAGGGGCTCCATATCGACTACTGTGGCGTGGATGCCTAGATTGTTTGAGATCGCGCGCAACTTCGTAAGAAGCTGACGGAGGCAGGATCCGTTCGCGCACGCCGCTGCAAGCGCCGAGACGGCCACGCTGTCGCACGAGAACTCGATCTTCAGACTCCCCAAGCCGTGGTTGACGGCTTCATCGTCGGACGCCAGCGCTTGTGCAACAAGATCGCTCAATGGGCTCGCTTGCTCGAGCACAAAGGAGCGGATGGTCGTGCTCGCGATCCCAAAGTTGCCGAGAACGGCTTTGATCCACGCCAGAACCTCTGGAACCGAGGCAGCCGACTGTGAGCGCATTCCGATTACATGGGTGACTCCAAGCACGAACTGGTGGAGGTGGAAGGTCGACGAGACGAATGAGACCAGCAGCGTCAAGGTGCTTGCGCTGTTGCCCGAACGACTGCAGGGAGAGCCAGGGACGCTGGCGGACAGCAGCCCGAGGTGCAGGATCGGCAGTGTCGTCCGCTCCAACTCGCGCTGGATGAGACCCTGGAGGTTGTGGAGCGTCGCCGAGTAGCACTCGACGAGGTGGTGCATCACTGCGTCTTCCGTGAGGTCGCAGTCGCCCGTTGCGTTGCGAACCACCAGGCGAGCGACTTGCTCGTCGGTCACCAGCGGAGCCAGCGAGAATAGGTGCCGCACGATCATCACACGCGTCCACTCGAGTCTCTTGGAGCGCTGGACGTCATCGTCGTCTCGAGTCCGCTGCGTCGCCGCCTCCTGATCGCCGTCCGGAGTCCTCCCGGCCGTCGCGACGGCAATGGGTCGCGCCTCCCGGTGTGTCGAAGGCGGCGTCGGCGCTGGCTTGGTCGCCCTCCGCGCCGTTTTGGGCGACACGAGTCCGTGGAAGACGAGCAGGTGGCGCGTGCAGCCCGAGATGTTGGCGCCGGTGCTGATGGCTGTCGCGCCGGCGCGGCACTGCGCGGACGCGAGGCAGAACCACTTGGTCTCCGGCCGGCCGTGGCCCTCGGCGCGGCGCACGCGGCAGCCGTAGAAATAGATGAGCGACCGCTGCGCGCTGTTCTTGGCGGGCGTCGGCAGCGCCTCCCAGCCGCGCGGCGGCTCGAAGCGCGCCACGGCGGTCCGCACGTCGGCCGGCACGTCCGCCTCGCGCACCATGGCGTCCTGCATGGCTTTTCGCAAAGGTGTCGACTCCTTCACGACTCTTTCACGACCCGTCGTGAGGAAGTAACGTTGCATGTAAGAAACTACGTTGCAGGAAACCAGGTAACGTTGCATTAGATCTAGTAACGGCGCAGGAGTGACGTCGCCCGCGTCACGGGCGACCCGACCCGCGCATTCAACCGGCGCCGAACATGGGCGTCATTCGCATTCAGCAGCCGCTTCCGCTTCCCGGCGGTCATTGCGGCCTCTCCACGCGGGTTACTAGACGGACGAGGCGATGGACGAGGTGGCGGACAAGGCAGCGTTCGTGCGCGAGAGCGCGGGCCGCTACGGCTACGGCCAGCGCGCGGGCGGGCCGGCGGTGGACGCCATGCGCGCCGAGGACTTCCCGCAGCTCCAGGGTGCGTCTCCTTCGTCCTCTCTCTCTCTTGCTGCTCTGTGGACTGCCGCCTGACGACGCGCAGACTGCACGTACGTGGACCATGCGGGCGCGACGCTGTACGCGCGCGCGCAGCTGGACGGAGCGCTCCGCGAGCTGGGCGACGGCGTGTTCGGCAACCCGCACAGCCACCACGGGCCGTCGGCGCGCGCGGACTCGACGGCCGGTCGCCTGGCTCGTGTGCGGCGCCAGACGCTGCGCTTCTTCAACGCCGCCGAAGACGAGTACGCGGTCGTGTTCACGGCGGGCGCCACGGCCGCGCTCAAGCTCGTCGGCGAGTGCTTCCCGTGGACCGGCGACAGCGTCTTCGCACACGCGGTCGATTCGCACACGAGCGTCCTGGGTATCCGAGGGTACGCTGCAGTGCTCGGGGCGGAGGTCAGCTGCGTCGAGATGGACGAGCTGGAGCGACTCGAGCGCTACCAGCCCGAGGACAAGCCAGGCAACCAGGCGGCGGACGACCACGCAGTCGCGAGTCTGTTTGCCTTCCCGGCTGAGTGTAACTTCAGCGGCACGCTGCATCCGCTGTCGATCATCCAGAGCGTTCATCAAGGCCAGTGGTCTCCGCGCGGCGACTCTACTGACCAGCCGGCCTCCAACTCCAAGTGGTTTGTGCTGCTGGACGCGGCCAAGTTCGTGGCGACGCACCCGCTCGACCTGTCGGAGCACCACCCGGACTTCGTCGCCATGTCCTTTTACAAGATGTTCGGCTACCCCACGGGCCTCGGCGCGCTTCTCGTGCGCAAGGCGGCGCTACCGTACCTGCGGAAGACGTACTACGGTGGCGGGACGGTCAAGAGCATCCTGGCGACCCGCAACTACCTGGTTCCTCGCGACGGAGCTGATGCACTTGGCGCGACTGACGGCAGCTCGGCGTTCGCGGACGGCACGCAGTCGTACCTGTCGATCATGTCGCTTCGCCATGGCTTCGAGCAGCTCGAGAAGCTGGGGATGACCAACATCGAAGCGCACACGGGGTCGCTTACGAGCCTCTTGGCAACGAAGTTGCGGAAGAGAACGCACTGGAACGGCCGCCCGATCTGCGAGCTGTACGGCAGTCACTATGTCAACAGCACGCAGCGCCAGGGATCCATCGTCGCGTGCAACTTCCTTCGTCCAGACAGGAGCTACGTCGGGTACGCGGAGGTGCACAAGCTCGCGGAGATCCACAATATTCACCTCCGCACAGGCTGCTTCTGCAACCCTGGCGCGTGCCAGCAGTATCTGCGACTGACCGACGCCGACCTCTTGGCCAACATCGAGGCTGGCCACGTGTGCGGCGACGATGTCGACATTGTGGACGGACGACCCACGGGCGCCGTGCGCTTCTCGGTCGGGTACATGTCGACGTTCGAAGACATCGCGGCGGTGCTCGAGTTCGTCGACAAGTACTTTGTCAGTCGTGCGGCGCCTGCCATCGACAAAGATGTCCGCGCAATGACACCATCAACGATCCCGCTCGGCGGCGCGGTCCTCTGCAAGATCGCACTGTTTCCGATCAAATCGTGCGCGGGGATGACCGTAAGTGCGTGGCCCGTTGGCGCTCGTGGACTGCTCTTTGATCGCGAGTGGGCGATCGTCGACGCCGCGTCTGGGGTGGCCTTATCGCTCAAGGACACGCCGCAGCTCTGCTTTCTGCAGCCGTCCGTTGATCTGAAGCGCCAGACGCTTACAATCACATACTCCAGAGCCGATGGCGAAGAAGAAAGCACGTTCACGATGCCGCTGCATGGCGACGGCGCGGCGGAGACGACCAAGGCGGTGGGTGGGGGCGACCCGCGGGACATTCGCGTGTGCGCAGGTGCGTGCAAGGGCAACGAAGCTGGCGATGCAGCGTCCACGTGGATCAGCGAGCGTCTCGCTCGGCCGTGCGCGCTCGTCCGCGTCTCGAGCAACCATCTCCGCAAGTCGACGGCGGGGCAGCCCAAGCACAAGTCGACGAAGCAGAGGAAGGAGCGCGAGTCGGGGCCGAACCCGGCCGATTCGGACCCGGACAGCGCTCCAAGCCCGGAGAAACCCGCGATCGGGTTCGCCAACCAGGCGCAGTACCTGTTGATCTCGCGGCAGAGCGTCGCGAGTCTGAACGAGGTGCTGTCTTCCGTTAGCGGCAGCGGGACGAGCATGCGCGTGGACGAGGACGCCTTCCGCGCCAACTTTGTCGTGGACGGGGACGGCGAGCCGTTCGCCGAGGACCAGTGGCGCCGCCTGCGCATCGGCGACGCTGCGTTCGACGTGTCGGGTCCGTGCAGCCGCTGTAGCGCCATCAACGTGGACCAGCGCACGGGCGCGTTCGACCGGCGGCCGCTGCAGGCGCTGTCGAGCTTCCGGCGCCAGCGCAGCAGCATTTTCTTCGGGCAGTACCTCACGCGCCGCGTCACCGGTCTGTCCGCCAGTCCGTCCGCCAGTGGGTCCACCGTTGGTTGTGTCAGTGTCCGTGATGGCGATGCAGGTGGGATCGTGTGGCTGCGCGTGCTTGACCGCGTTGCCGTTGACGCTGTTGTCCGGGAGTGATTACAGTCAAACCTGCCGATAAGCCGATCCAAAATATATTCAAATATGGAGATATTGGAGCTAACAAAGGTGATCAAATCTTCAAAATACTGGATAATGTAATATTTATAGTATTATTTTTTGTAGGTTATGCAAAGATAGTCTCGACTTATCGGTAGGTTTGTTTGTATTAGTAGCCTCTAACGAACGTTCGCAGAACATTTTCACACTTCAAAATTATGACTCCTTACTTTGGGTCGCAAATAAAGGAATGATGATTAATAGCGAGGTTTTTTCACGGTTCAAATAAAAAACGCCTTAAATCAATACAATACCATAGTTTGCACCAAAACCGGGTGGGTTCACACCCATAATTGCATTTTCAGGTAAAGAAAATACACTAAATCTCAAGTACTGAGTTTTCAATAGGGAGACTATTGACAATTTTACATCACAATTGTCGACCGCGCCCCTCCAGGGGCTCGTTGAAGCCGGGGTGCATATCCTTTATTTATTTATTTTGTTTTCATCTTGACAATCTCTCCTCCCCATATAGCAAGCATGCGTGACTACGAACTCGACGGGTTGCTGGCGCTTGGGCTCACCAAGAAGGACATCAAGCCGTGGCGTGCCAAGA